>PVJL010003863.1:0-145300 GCA_004026885.1 Lyroderma lyra | reverse complement strand
CCCCTCCTCTCCCACCCCCTCCCCTTCCCCCCCTCCTCTCCCACCCCCTCCCCTTTCTCCCCTCCCTAACCCACTCGTCCCCAAATAAACATTAAACTATTGATTGTGTCCATGGGTTATTTGTTTGTTCATTTCTTACATGGAAACTTAGGACTCCATTAGCCTGTGCAGAAAGAGTATAACCTAGCTTCAGAATTCCCAGGTAATGAGAGCATACAAAGCAACATTTTTAATGGAAAAATACAAATGGGGGAGGGGGGATAAAAAGAAATGTATATGATTGTTTATCCACTCTGTGGATGGAGAAATTCTCTTAAGCATAAGAGGATTGAAAGAAACCATAAAGGAAAATTTTGATAGAGTTAAAACTTCTGGATTTCCAAAGCATTTTTTAAAAATTAAAAATAAAACTGAAGCCATAGAAAATAGCTACAACATATAATAGGTTAGTATCTCTAAGGTAGAAAATCAATAAAAATCAATAAGAAAAAGATAATCCAATAGAAAACTAGGCAAAGTAAATGAATGGGCAATTTTCCCCAAACAAGAAATACACATGACTAATAAATATGTGAAAAAATTCAATCTCAGTCCAAAAGTAGAAATGAAAACTATGAAATAATTTGTAATCTCTATGACTTTGGCTGACCCAAACTGCTCTAGTAGACACTGCCAAAGATGTTGAGAGACAGACAGGTGTTCTCAACAAACTTTCTGGAATCAACTTGATAATATATATCAAAAGCTTTTAAAATGTCATATTCTTTGAACCACTAATTCTGCTTCCAGGAATTTATCCTAAAGAAATAATTATTAGAATGCATAAAGATTTATATGCAAAGATATTCATTGTGGTATTGTACAAAATAAAAAAATTGAAAGAAATCTAGCATAAGAATTGCTTAAATAAGTTACGATTATATTTGCATAGTGTAAAACTATGCAGCCATTAAAACAAGGTAAACTATGCCATTAACATGAGAAAATTTTCACAATATATTGTCAAGGGGAAAATATGCAGTATAATTTCATTTCTGTAAGAAAAAAGTATATTTATTTACATAGAAAACAGTGTTGGTACCAGACAAATATCATTGCTTCTGCTACTCACAGCCACTTGAAGGTGCAAATCTACCATTTCAATGTGACTCTCATGGGTTGAATTGTGTCACCCCAAAAGAATGTTGAAGTCCTAACCCCCTACCTATGAATGTGATATTGTTTAGAAATAGGGTCTTTGCAGATGATCAAGTTAAGATGAAGTCATTAAGGTGGGCCCTAATCCAATAAAAAAGAGGAAATTTGGACTCAAACACATGCACACAGAGAGAATACCATGTGACAATCAAGGCAGAGGTCAGGATGCCACTGCAGAAGCCAAAGAAAACCAACGATTCCAGCAAAACCCTGGAAACTCGGGAAGAGGCACAGCCCTCCAAAGGAACCAACCCTTGATTTTAGACTTCTGGCCTCCAGAACTGTGAGATAATTAATTTCTGTTGTCTAAGCCATGCAGTTTACGGCACAGTGTTATGACAGCCCTGGTGAACTAACAGGTTTGTGACCCTGTCTCCCAGAGGAGGAAGGTCACCTGGCCCCAGTGGGCACAGTCTTCTTGGAATGTGGAGTTGGGACAATGGAAGACTGAGACGCTAAGACTGAAAAATCATGGACACTCCAGAGCAAACAGTGAGCTAATGAATGAGCAAGGGAAAACGGTCTTCAGAGAGACAAGATTGGAGCAGGAGAGATGATGCAGAGATGCCATGGAGCGAGGTTCTGAGGCCCCACAGAGCCAGAAAAAGCAGTTCTGGTGTTGGAGTTTAGTTCCCTTGAGGCCCAGAAGCTCACTTTGATACTAACCCTGCGCTGGGGTCAGTCAGGGTAGATGTCCACTCCTTGTAACGCAAAAGACATTGATGAGAGCAGGCAAGAAGGATACACAGCAAATGTCAGGACTGGATATTTCCAGATGGTGGCTCTTATTTCATTCTTAAGGCTTATTATAATTTCTTACTTTTTTAAATAAGAAGCCCATATAATAAGTTTCATTTTTTGAAAGCTAACTAGATTCATTTATTCATTCACATAATGGTTATTGAGAGCATCCTGTGTGCTAAGAACTGGACCCTCAGGATGTCATGAACAAATCCACAAAAAAACCCTTGCCCTCATGGAGCTAAAGATAAAGATGACCGATAAATAAAATATGTAGCGAGTTAAATAGTGATAAGGATTATGGAGAAAATACAGTGGAAGAAGGAGATGGCATCGTCAAGTGAAGAGTTTTAATTTTAAAAACAATGATTAGGGAAGGTTTCATTGAAAAGTAAGTTTTGAACCAAGACTTGAAGGAGGCGAGGGAGCATGTGATAGGCAAATCTCAGAGAAGAGTGGTTCATGCAGAGCAACCCACAGGTGCAAAGCGTCTGAGGCGGGCGGGTGCCTGGAATGTTCCAGGAAAATCGGGGCGGCCGGTGTACCTGTAACAGAATGGAAGAGAGGGCAGAGGCTAGGAGATGAGGTCAAGGATGCAGTTGGGGAAAGGAAGGCAGACCATCTAGCGTGTTGTAAGTCACTGTGAGGACTTTGATTTTTTGGGGTTATTTACCAGTTGGACTGTAGCAAATTATCTCAAGATGTAGCGACTTAAAACGACAGCAAACATTATGATCTCACAGTTTCAGGCTCGAGGTTGCCATCGAGATATCCACCAAAGCTGTGTTCATCTGAGGACTTGAGTAGAGCTGGAGGATTAGCTTCCACGCTGACCCATCACGTGGCAGGCAAGTTGAGGCTGGCTGGCAGCAGGAGGCCTCAGCTGCTCACCACATGAGCCCCTCCCTAGAACTGTTTGAGTGTCCTCAAGACATAGGGACTAGCTCCCCTTTGTGACCCAAGGTAGACAAGGTGAAAACCTCAATGTTGTTAGACCTGGGCTTGGAAGCCATATTCCACATACAGAATTTTGCAATATTTTATTGGTTATACAAGTCATCCCTGTTTAATATGGAAGGGGACAAAACAAGGATGTGAATGCCAAGCAGCAAGCATCATCGAGGGTCCTTTTGGGAGCTGGCTACCACAGTTATTCTATTTAAATGATAATTTCCAATATGTGCAAAGACAGACACTTTGCCAAATTCAACTGCATCTCCCTTTGAAGATTTCTCTCATTATAACCACACTGAGGAACCAAAGTAATTCACCAATTTTGACTTCCGAGGAACCTACACTGTGGCTGTCAAACTTTCATCTGTAAATCCTGACTTGCTATTTGTCTCCAGAATGAACACATCTTACTAAGAGCCTTTCGTTGTAAATAACAGCCCTCAACTTGAGCTGGCACGAGCGCAAAGAAATGGACATTTGGGGACAGATTCTGTGGTGTCTTGCAGAAACCACAGGACTGAATTGCCAGCCCCAAGAAGGGTAGAGAACAGGATGGTTCTGGAGAGCTCTGCACCTGCCGTTGGGGGCTCTTGTCTCTAGGAGTGGCTATCAATGTGCCTCGGCCCTCACATCCCAGGCTCCTGTCTCAGGTCAAAACGCCACGACCCTGTGAAGGAGCACCTGAAGCACTTGAATCGGGTCCAGTGTGCATCACCCCACCTGGACCAATCCTCTATTGGGTGGGGGCTGGCAGTTACCATATTTAGCCATGTATAATACACACTTTTATGCCCAAATTTGTGAGGGAAAAATAAGGATGTCCATTATACATGGGTAGTATTACTTCCATGTCTACAGAAATGTTTTTTAATTCTTTTATTTATGCTTGTGAAATAAAAGTGTAACTCTAGAAATCAAATAACCATATCCATATGCAAAATAATACCCTGGAATATGATAATTATTTTTTTATTGTTAAATGTATTGGGGTGACATTGATTAGTAAAAACTACATAGGTTCCAGGTGTACGATTCTACAGTGCCTCATCTATGTGTTGCGTTGAGTTCACCTCGCAGAGTTGGTTCTGCCATCACCATGTATTTGACTCCCACCCCCCTCACCACCACCCGCTTACCCTCAGGTAACCACTAAACTATTGACTGTGTCCATGAGTTTTTATTTCTTTGTTGCTTGCAGTTTTATGTTCCATATACAAATTATGCTTAAAAAATGCTAAAACCCTTGCTAACAGATGTCACCCCAATAAGTCTAACAATAAAAATGAATTAAAAAAAAATGCTAAAACCCCTTTATAATACAAAAAGCAAGTACCTAAATATAAACAAATAAAAATTTGAATTAAAATATTAAAAGGAAAGATTTTTTTCTGTGAAAGTTTGGGCCCAAAACATGGGTGTCCACTATACATGGGAGCGCATTATGTATGGTGTGTGACACAAACTGCTCAACCAAGGGCTCCCCAGTAGTATATGGAGAAAGCTCCCAGAGAAGAGTGAGTCTCTGTGAACTGAGCAGCTCGTAGATGTAGTGTATTCAGATGGTCACTGTGGAGATTTATATTTTTGCTTTATCACATGCACATTTTTATCTGGATTTTTTCATAAAACTATTGATTTATCATACCAAGCAAAATGAACAGAAATTCTTCCATGTCAACTAATATCCCATCCAAAAGTTCTTGATTGTCTCTGGGCATTTTTCTATATTTAAAATTTCTTGGTTGTCATTTAATTTTGTTACATTTAATTAGATTCACATTTTGCATTTAATTTGAGTCACATTTTAATGTTTAGTGTAGCTCAGGATCGTCCCACTGGGGGGCATTCTGGAAAAGTGTGGAGTGTTCTGGGTCTTGCCCCGCTGATGGGTAGTAGCAGCTGGGACTGGGCAGTTTGGTCTTGGCCAGCTGTGGGGTAATGTCTCCCGCTAGATCCTTACTGAGGTGGAAACTTACTTGTAATCACCTGAGCTTTAGAATCCAACTTGGTAAACAGAGGACTTTTAAAAGGCTTTTAAGCCTTCCATTGTGTTGATTGAGTTCAAGATTTTTTTTCAAAATGTGTCAAAAGGCCACACACAAAAAAGTTGCTATTTTGACTATGCATTCAATAATAACATTTTGAGCTGCTTTGTATATAAGTGACATTGTTTCATTTTAAATTTTTGTGATACAGTAATGAATGAATTTATCATTATATTGAATTTTAGCAAAAAATACTCAAAACATACTAAGTGGCATCAATTAGATTTAAGCATAGATAAATTAGAACCGAATGACGTTGATGACATAAAAAACTTATTACAAAGTGTTACACAATATGGCATACAAAGCATCTGCGTTGTTGATAGTGCAAGCCACAGGAAAACATATGTAAAAATCTTGCAAATGGAGAAAAGACCTTGAAACAGTTTCACACTGAATAACAAAGTTTTTTGAGCTCATGGGGTAAACTTAATCACTGCAGTCAGCAGATGGAAATATTCATTCGGATATATCTGAACGTCACAGCAAAAGGGTTAATGTCCACGAAGTCCACGCTAAGAACGGAGCTACCACGTATAACAAATTACAGGGAGAGTCTACTTTCTTTTGCTCAGTGCTTGACCAGGAGTTGTTCACTATTGTGGAAAAGCCTATCACTTACAGCAACCCCGCTCGTGGTAACTGAGTCTCCGATATCCCTGTGTTGGTCTTCATTCGGAGCTGTCACATTTGTGGTGATGGCACTTTTAGGAACTAGCGTCTATTTCGTTATGTCTTCCAGGCTGGTCCTCCTGGAGCCCTTACCCCTCAGTTCCGTTTCCCAGCCTCCTTCCTCTCTCAGCCTCTCTCAGCCCCTCTTCTTGTCATGCCCAAAGCAGGCAGGAACGTGTCCAGCTGCATTCCCCTTAGCATGATACCTGACGACCAGATTGGGAGTGGGGAGCGTCAGGAATGGGGCTTGGATCTCCTGAGCTTCCCTGCTATTTGGGGGCAGAGGGTGAGGAAATGCCTTTGTGGGACACAACGGAAAGAGAACCAGCCGGGGCTTACCGGGAAGAAACATTTTGTAGCCTGACTCCCACCGCCACCGCCACCGCCACCGCCTTTGCTGCCACCATCATCACCACCCACCTTCATCACAAAGCTAATTTATAGGCTTCGGATTCAACTTACATTTCCCCAGGGCCTCCACCACACCAGCCATTGTGCCAGGCATCTTACAAGCATTGAATTAGATGGTACTGTCCCCCTTTTATAGGCAAAACCCCCCGAGATTCAGTTTCTACAGCATGGAGAAGGTCCCAAGACATCTTCCCAGAACCCTCACCCTGCTTCCGGGAAGGGCTGGGTGTCCTTCTCAAGTTCAGGCGAGACAGGTCCCCTCTCTTTCCATTCTCTTTGTCCCTTTTTATGCCTGTGCAGGCTCAGAGGAGTAGGGGCTTGGGAAGAGTTCTGGCCAGATGGCAGCGTAATAAATGAATCTGATTTATTCATAATAATGTGTTGCTGTCCTCTTAATTAAAAGGCTTTTCCCTCAATGACTTGCCAATCACACAAGCAGCACACATTGGCTGGGCAAGGACCCGGGGGGCTGAGGGAAATCTAGACTGAAAGGAGGAGTTGGATGAAGAGGTCCCAGATGGGCAGAAGCACCCTGCACGTGCCAGGCAGGCTAGCTGCAGGGGCATGCTCTGTCTTCGAGTCTGACATGCGTTTGATCCCATGACACAGTCTTGGGGAACTGGTTCTTCTCTGGGCCCCGTGCTTGTCTGGGGGCTGACTTAACCACAAGGCTTTTGAGTTTCTGGGACCAAAATATAAGTTCCGTTTTATCTAACACATGGCTTAGCACTTTGTTTCTCCAAAGCCCCATCTGGCCTTGGGACTGGTTAGGTGGCCTATGGACCATTTTGCATGTGTAATGTTACTTTATACACTTGATATACAGGGGCGGAGGTAGGAGAGGGCTTTGGCGGGGGGTAGGGGGGTCCTCGTTGTTCCAAGTGGTGTTGAGATCTGCAGTTGTAATCAAATGATACTCTTTAATAAGCTCTCTATTGCTATGTACAGTTTAGTCCCTGTGACTAAAATCTATTTTACAGCAATTACCACACAGAGGCATATTTTCTAAGCCTCAGATGTAATTAGAATGTGTTATTGATAAAGTGTTCGCCAAAGATTTAGACTTCAAGTCTGTTCACGAGGGACTGGTTTTGTTAATATTGATACCCACCCCCCAACTTTAATTGCAGTTGAGAGATTGAGATGCCAAATGCAATCAAAGCCCACATAACACCCCCACCTCGGGACTCCGGGCCCTCCCTTACTCATCAGACGGGTTGAAATCTGTTTTCCCAGATTCAGGAAAACATCATATCAATCCATAACTTTCTCTCTGAAGCATTATTTCAGTGAATTGACCAACACTGCCTCAGCATTTGTGATTCTGTCCAATCGGGTCATCCGCCTTGTAACCACCATCTTCTGAATGTCAAATTCCTACTTCTCCTTCAAAGGCCTGTTCAGACACCACATTATCCACTTCGCTTTCCTTGTTCTGTACTCCTAGTATACCCACCGTCACTCCAGCCGGCAGGGAGCCCGCCGGTTGCACAGCAATTACTTTTCTGTATTACATTTTTGACACACGTCTCCTCTCTTCTCCTCGACTTTAAGCTCCTTGAGACAAACTTGTTCTTTCTAGGGTTTGTATTCCATCCCTGGACATCAGCATCTTGCACATAATAATAAAGATGGAGTTACAGAGGCTTCTCACTTTGTTTCATCCATTTCTGCTATTATTTACCAATACCACACCTCTTTCATTATTGTAGCTTTGTTGCATATTTAAATATTAACAATGGAATAATAACTTACTTCAGTTGATGACGTACTATGTTCCAGGCAATGAGGTAAGTGCTTTCCATGATCTCATTTAACCCTAACAGGAAGTCTTTGGAATAGGTACAATGATTGCCATTTTAGAAAAGGAAACCAAAATTTGAAGAACTTAACTTACTTCAAGACAAATGCAGGGAGTTCCCTGGTGGTGTAGTGGCTAGACTTCGGCGCTGTCAGCGCTGCGGCCTGGGTTCGATTCTCAGCCAGGGAGCTACCCACCTTAAAAAAAAAAAAAAAAAAAAAAAAAGACAAATGCAAAGTGCAGAACAGTGTATATGGCATGTTACCACATATGAAAAGGATAAAGGGATAAATATGTTTTTACTTAAATGTACATAAAATAGGTCCAGAATAATATGTAAGAAAATGATGGTATCAGTTGGGAGGTGGCTAAGAGACAGGGGAGGGTGGGCAGTCAGGGGCAGATTCGAGGTTTGGAGACACTGAAGCTCATCAATTTGGGGAGGAGGAGCTTTTTAAAAAATAATACAAAATGATGAAAACAGAATTAGGTATAGGACCTTCGAAGGGGTCTATGCCAATGAGGGACCCTGAAGGTGAAACTTATATAGCTTCACGTTAAATCTGCCTCCGGTATTTATATCTGAAGAAAGCATTTCACTGTGTTGGAGTTTGAATCATGTGAATGCATCGCCTATCTAAAAAGTATATCGTTTTTAAAAATAGTATTTTTAAAGGCCATCGCTGAAACTGACAGCATGAAACAGGACTTTTACATTTTCCAAGAACTTTTTATTTGCTTACAGCAGAGAAGGCTGTGCCTGTACTGAGACAAGGGGATGCTAACAAGGAATTCTGGAGCTGCCCGTTTCATGGAAGCCGGGTGGTGGACGGCAGGGCTTTACTTCCATCCTGCAGAAGAAGAGACTCATGCCGACATCTGAAAGGCTTGAGTGCGTAATACGTGCTGGACTACACATCACTTGCTGTACAAGCAGGGCTAAGAAGAGTCCCTGCTCTTTCAGAAGTTTACATGGGAAAAATTTAAATACAAACTGAAAGAATATTGAACTGCTTGCTAAGATGGAGCTGATTTCCTGGAAACAAGTGCTGGATGACCAAAGAGGTGAGTGGACTGGATGCTAATGCGCTTTCCCAAATGGATCTGATGGCCCGTGGTTTTCCATGATTGCATCCAGGAGTAGGAGGTCCCTTACTGTAAACTACCTAGAAAGCATTCATTCTCTTAACCGCTCAATTAGGATAATTTACCCTCGTGATGAATGGGACTGTTGCTTCTCCCCGATTTATTCTGAGTGTGCTTCCATGGCACACAAATGTAAACAGCTCTGTTTGCAGCAGATGGTCAACCTTGCATCCTTACCACCCCAACACCTGAACCTGCTGCATGGAACTGTGGAAGGAATTGATTGATCACAAGCCCCTTAGGTCAACAGAAACATAAAATAGCTGGCAGCTCCCTCCATATATCTTTGTCCTGAGGACAGAACAAAGTTGACCTTGCAGAGAATTTGTAGTGGACACTATGGAGACACTAAGAAATATGAAATAACTGGAGTCAGGGAAGGAAGGAGTGGTCTTTTCCCATATCCACAAAAACCCCACACTTCAGATGGTTGTTTACATGCCCTCTTAGTTCTACTGGAGACCAGATGCAGCCCTCGAAGGCCTCTTGCATTTCCCCCTATTCTTGAAATTCTTTAGCAACTCAATGACCTTTTTTTTGGATCAGGGGTGGGTCTCCTTTCTTTTTCTATTGAAGCAGGGAAGGCAATTGATGGCCACATAAGTCAAAATCGAACAAATGAGATTGGGGAAAGGCGAAGGGAGGGAAATAGAAAGTGTTTCACTTGTACTTTGAGAATTGAAAACCAAAAGCAATTCAACACATACAAGAAACTATGAAATAGCTTCAGTTCCATGATGTGGAGAGGCTGGATATGGGGTTAGAGGAGCCAAGAGGAAAAGAAAGAATAAAAAGGGGTAATAAATGTAACAAAAAATTCAAAAGAAAGGCACAGGAAGAGGCAAAGCATAAATATAGAGAACCTAGAGGTAGAGGGGCCCACATAGAAGAGGGGTCGCTAATTGGCTTTCACGGGTTATTTTCGGCCCCCTGGTGGCCTTCAGGGATATTGCACCAAGCCAAGAACTTGGCAATCCCACGTTAAACTTTAACATCTGTAGGCACAAGTAGGGTGTCACCACTGGGGCAATTTCTCATGGGGTGAATAAAACTGTATCAAGAGTAGAATACTGAGCAAAGTCTGGTGACTGTCTCCTTGCCATAGGGTCCGTGGAGCACACAGGATGAGAAGGAGGACATCTCAGATGGAGTTTGGCTCTGGTCTTATCTCTGTCCTTGAACAAGCTACTTAGTCTTCTTTGCTTCTGTTTCCCATAAAAATAATCATGAAAGAACATAACTGTTCTGATTTGTACTTCTATAGAGAAGTGGCTGAGTATACAAAAAAAAAAAAAAAGTAGTTCATAAGAAAGTTCTGTTTGGTATCCCAACTTTCGAAGGCACCTTCAAGTCCACTGCCACCAGTGGGAGGTGAGCAGTGGGGCTCTGAGCACGTGTGTGTGCTGAACTCACACATGCAGGCTCCCTGAGAAGGAGACATGGTGCTGAGGCTCCCCAGGCATCTTTCCAAAAAGACCATCAAGCCCGGCCGCCCTTGTCTTCGGACTCCGGCCATGGCCGCCGAGCAGGCCTTCCCGTGGGCCGGCTTGCCTCCCGCTGGTGTCGGCGTGCGCCACACCGCGGCAGGAGCGTCCCACCATTGCAGCGTGATTCCGCCTGGGCCTTCCCACCGCTCTGGCCTGCAGGACCCGACAGTGTCTATCCTGCTCCCGTCCCCAGCCTCCTGTTGGGCCTCTCTCCCCGCACCCTGCCCTCTTCCAGTTCCTCAGACACACCCAGCTCCTCAGGCCTGCGTGCCCTGTGCTGCCTTGGCCTCCGGTGCACAGCCCTCCCGCCTCCAACATTTGCACAGCTGCCTCCTCTCTCCCTTCCCAGCTCAGCTTCATGGTCTCCCCAGCAGGAGGCCGTTACTGGCCACCTGAAATACTTCTTCCTTCAGTCTCTACTTGGGCCTTCTGGGTAGGTCCCTCAAGCACTTATCGGTTAGTTGATTTGTGTTCCCTTTTGTTTGTTGTTGGTTTGTTTTTACCTACCTTCCCCACTAGACTCCAGGCTTTACGAAGTGAGGGTGAACTCGGGTTCTTACTTCCTGTTGCAACAGTAATGTGGCGGCCCATAGTAGATTCTTCCATTGTTAAATATATGAATGACTAGATGAATAAAGTGGAACTTGACATATTGGAGCAACAGACAAAGTGAAAATTTTACAGCCCTAACAAAACTGGAGCAGGGTGTCAAGAGGGATGCTTTTGGCAAAGGCCATACAAGCTGTCTTAGAGGAAAATGTGCCTGATCTGAGACAGAGGCTTGTGACGTAATCCAAGTCACCAAGACCAAAGACAGAAATTAAGAGGGTTGGAGAGCCCTCACACCAAGCTATGACTGCACCGTGTAGAAATATTAACAATACTGGCGGTTCTGTCTTTATAATAACGTGTAGAGTTTGGGGGTCGGGGAGGAGGGCTAGGGGAGGCTGACTAGAGGAGGGAGTAAAACTCAACTGTCAGACTCAAAGCTATTAAGTCCATCAGAACGGAACATCCGCTCAGGATGGTGAATTTCTTGGCTTATAAACTTTCTTATTGCTCCTCTGTGCTTTGGATATGCAAATGCCTTTGCTCACCGACAGCACCAAGGAGTCCACGGCCTCCTAATCCATCCAAAGTCTCATATTTGCTCCCAAATCCTCCTATCACAGTGCTCTAGGTGTGATCAACCTGAGTGATGACATGCCCTTGAGGTGCTGTCACATCTTCCTTCCCAAAGCCCTCTCTAAGGGATCAGAAATGGAAAGAGGGAAGCTGGCACCTCGTGCATCACTAGCACGTAAGCTCCAGGGAGAGCGACTTTTAAATCTGGTGTGGTGCCCAGACGTACCAGGGGACCCCAAAAACCCCAGAATGATCTTCTTCTGGGCGGGCACCATGTAATAAAGGCTTGAAACCCATCTGCATCCGTGTACCATCTGGAGTTGTTGTGAAAGGCTGCGTTTGGCTTCAGTAAATTTTTTTGGAGATTCTTCCAATGCATTTGCCCATTTCACGATCGGTGATTTACATGAACAACATGCAGCATGACAATGCATGTGCCCACACTGTGCTGAGTGTTCAGCAGTTTTTGACCAAAAAATGGCATGACTCTGATGCCCCACCTTCCCTATTCACCCAATCTCATCCCAATTGACTTTTTTTTTGTTCCCCAGATGAAAGAAGTCCTCAAAGGGAAACCTTTTGCTGATGTGGAAGAGGGGAAAGAAAATACGGCAGAAGTACTGAAAGGCATCAAAATCGATGAGTTCCAAAACCGTTTCAAGCAGTAGAAAAAGCATTTTGATAAGTGTATTACACCAAACGTAGAGTCCTTTGAAGGTGACTGAAGTTTAAACATGTAAGAATAAATACACAATTTTTTTATAAATAAATTCTGTATTTTAGGGGTCCCCCTTCGTACTATCAGGCAAGGGCAAGTGTGCAACAACTATTTATATGTTTAATTAGTGCCTAGAAAGGGCCCTGCACTGGGACTGAGGTTCCCCGATCCAGCCCAGCCTCTGCCTGATCTATGACATCCGGCACAGCTAACGTCGTTCAGTGTGTTTTTATCACGCATGAAGGTGCAACATAGACTAGCAGCTGATCTGGCCTCTATTGTGTCACCTGTGAAACCAGATGGTCTGGCGATAAATTTTGATGTATTAACATATCTATGAATCATCTATCAATGTAAATTTATTTGCTGCTCAACTAAGTCCTGAGCCACTGGTAACAGAAGTGGACTGTTTTTATGGCTGTCCGATAAAATATAGGACATGCAGTTAAATATGGATTTCAGAGAAACAACAAACACTGTTTTAGTAGGAGCACGTGCCCTGCAATATTTGGGACATTAGCTAAATCTGACAATTTTAGCTGCTTGTCTTCTATCCTCCAAATACTGTAACTTTTGGAGGGACAGGAATTGGATCTCAGTAATTTCTGGCATCCCTGACAGTTGGGTCTGCCAGGTTTTTGGATTTTACAGGCTAAATATTGTTGGATTTTTTTTTTTTTTGGAGGGGAAAACAACAATTTATTTGATTTTGGCAAATAAAGGCATTTATAACCATCATCACTTTACTAAAGAAAAGCCAGTTAAACATTAAAAACTAAGAGATGAATTGTTGTCATTTTTATACAATTGTATACAACTACATGTTTATAATTTATCTAACTTTAGAAATCATTTAAAAATTTTAACTTTACAAAAAAACCTCATCACATTGTCCTTCTGTTTATAAAATGTTTCTAAGGCCACCAGGTGATGCTTCCAACCAGTTTGGCACTGCCCAGCTGACCCACTGGGAGCTTCAGCTGTGCAGTATTTATCTGAAGACCTTGCATGACTTTTTTACCTTTTGCTTTGGCTTCCAGGAAGCTCCAAGTTAAATCGAGCTCAACTGCCCTAACTATCCTCTCCTCTCCCTTCATCCCTTGGCTCCTGTGCTTTCCTCTGGGACTTTAAACCTTTTAATGAATTGTCACTGTAAGTTATCTCAGGAACTTTGTTAGTATAGAAATGAAAAAAAAAAAAAAAGAGCTGTGCATATAGTAATACCTCAATAAATGATGCTGTTGGCAAAGATGACTATTGAGTGGTATCTAATTAGTTTACTTCTGAAGGTGATTTATTTTTACTGCATTCTTATTTAAATTTCCCATTCTTAGAAATTTAAAGCTAGAAAGGGAAGCACATTTTTTAGTCCTATTTTAGCTCTCTCAAATTGGGACTTGGGAGATAAGGTTCGTGAATCTATAGGAATTCTAGGATCCAAGGTCCACTCATCGACATGCCCTCTCAGTGTATATCAAAGGGCAATATATCATTTTATAGGTGAGACGACCCAGCCCAACCAACTGAAGTGACTGTCATCTGAACTGGTGGCAGGTGTGGGTGAAGTGCACAGCACCCAGCTTTCTTAGCAAATTAACTGATTCCGTGGGAGACAGAGAGAGCAGGGAAAGGTGTTCACCCATTTCTGTTCCTATTACATGGTAGGAAATGGGTGCCTGGTGCAGAGAAATGAAAGACCTAAGATTTACCTCAAATAGTAGTAACATCCCTCTCCCACCTGTTCTGAGATTTCACAGTTCACTAAGCATTTCTCCCACATCATCTTGCTTTGATACCCACTGCAGCAAGAAGACTTAGCAAGATGGTACTGTTTTTCATCTTTACTTTATGGAGCAGGAAATGGAGGCACACTCACTGTGTTTATGTGGCCAATAAAAGGGGTAGAGCTGAGATTTGAAAGCTTTCTAACACTAAATATCACTCAAGTTCAGTAACACAGGCCAATGTCTTTTGTAAAAAAACAGATTTGTTTCAAAAGTCACACAACTTCCATTCGAAGATTATAAGGAAGTTCAAAGGATTCAGAAAAATATAGATTAAAAAGTAGAAGAGTGTATCTCATCCTACTCCTGATCCTGAAGAGTTTGGTAAGTTTTTAAATTTCCTTGCCAGACCTTTTTCTATGAGTGTATATGCATTTATAGGTAAGAAAATTTATTTAATGGATCAAACTATATATATATATATATATATTGCTGTGCTTTGTGGTTTTTTTTTTTTTCTTAACAGTATGTCTTGACCATTTCCCAAAATCCTTAAGTAGAGATCTCTTGCTTTCAAATGGGCCATGTTTGAAAACAGAATAGCAACATTCACATGTACACTGATTACAGAGGAATATTGTATTTATCACTAATGTATAAAGTGGTGTTGACTATGGAAGGGAAAGGGTGCCAGCGCTCGGAAATGGGGTAACCTGACTCTGACAGTGTCCATTTACTAATTTTCTCTCAAGAGTGGGGCTTCAGATGCAGCATCACAAATCACCTAGCAAGGCCTTGAAAAAGTTATGGAATAGCCCTCTCAGTTTTTCTATCTGTAAAATGAGGATACCAATAATGTGTGTGCCATAAGGTTATAGTGAGGATTAAAGGACATTAACCACATTAAGTGCTCTGCACAGGCCTGATGATTACGATAATGACGCCGATGATACTAACTCTCCTTTAGTCTGGAGATGGGACCGTGTGTGGGCCTTGAATTGCAAGGTTATCAATACCAGGAACGTATGCCCCAGGGAATACTTTTTAAGAGCTACCAAATCAATCTGGCTGTCTGCGACGTCCTCTAGAGACAACTCTAACAGCCCTCTGGAGACCGCTCTGACAGCGAGACTCGAGTTTTGGAAACTTCAATGTCTCTCTTTGATGGGTCGTTTCTTTCACTATCCGTGCTCGGTTTAACCTTTGGGGAACCGAGGACTACATTCCCAGGGTGCGTCACTCCAGCCCCGCCCCGCCTACGACTGTGCGTCTTTCCTGATTCTCGTCAGGTTCCTGGCCCAAACTACAAATCCCAGAAGACCCTGCAGCACGGCTCGGGTCTTCTGGTTCATCACTCCTACTTTTTAAGGCATAACTGTGGCCGCGTTGCCCGCTGGGAAGTGTAGTTCCTCTTTCAGGCCCAGGCGCTGCAATAAGACTGGCAAACTAGCAGTACTTGAATGCCTGCTCCTAACCGCCCACCCGGAAGCGTTATCTGGCTCTGAAGGCCTCAGTAGACGCGCCTGGGTTCGGGGTCGGCGGTGAATGTGGCTCGTGTTCCAGGCCTAACCAGGTGAGAAGGTAAACTGGGAGGAAGGCGGTGGAGGCGGACGAGACCAACTGCCATCCTGGAGGAGGGAGTGGGCCAAGGGGAAGGATGAATCCAAGTGGAGATAATAGGGGTGGAAATGATGCGTCACTGTTTATGCGGAGCGCGAGTGAGGCGTCCCCCCAACTGGGGTAGAAACAGAAGTCCCAGTAACCGC
Organism: Lyroderma lyra; assembly: GCA_004026885.1. Lineage (NCBI taxonomy): Eukaryota > Metazoa > Chordata > Mammalia > Chiroptera > Megadermatidae > Lyroderma > Lyroderma lyra. The sequence goes on along the minus strand of PVJL010003863.1, from coordinate 129,513 downwards.
AGCAACCAGAGGAAGAGGGGCGTCCATATGGTGCAATGGCATTAGGGTTTGGGGCTTTCATCCCACAATCTCGCCACCCCTGGCCAATGGAGGCAGCTGGGACCTCAGGCCTTGCACCTGGAAAGTTCGGGGGTGCTGGAGAGCCCTGGTGAGAAAGTTCGGCGGGATTGTGTTACCCAAGCCTTCATCAGTGCCCCAGGAACAAAGGCCTTTCCCAACCCCTTCCTAACTGCTGGTGGTTGGAGAAGGTGCAAGGTCTCTGGGAATAGATGTCTGGGGTTTGGGCCAAAGGGAATCCCAGCAGAAAAGAAATCTTTGAACCCTCGTGATCCTCTCTTAGGCCTAAACAGTGCTTCTGGAGTGCCCTCCTGTGTCATCACTGTAAACATTAGATGCCACTGCATTGGGTGTATCACATTACATTCTGGAATGTTGCAAAAGTTTTGCAGCTTATAGAAAAATGACCTGAGTAAATAATAGGGGTACAAAACAAAATGTATATAATGATCTTATTTTGTAATAAATACATATATGCCCCATATATGTGGCACGTGTCTCTGGATAGGGATAGAAAAAAAATCAGAACCATACTGCACTTTAAACTATGAACAGTAATGATGATAGGAGTGGTGAGATTACAGATTAATTTTACTCTTTACATCTTTAGCATCTAAATTTGTAGACAAAACATACAGCATTACGCTTTTTTTTTTTCTTTTAATTTGTCTCCTTGTTTTTCCAAAAGAGTCACTTGGTTGCTCCTTGGTGGTTCATTTTGGAAGGTGGGCACTAACTACTCTTATGACTTACATCTGGCCACCTGCAGATTGGTTTGTCAGGAACTAGAAGAGCATTGACTTCAAGGGGTCTGTGCAAGGCTAATGCTTTTTCCCTTCTTCCAGGTCTAAAAGAGTCTGTTAGCAAGTGTCACACCATGGTAAGTGGTTGTTTTGATCTATGTCAGTCTAATCCATTATCTGTTCTATTTTGGAATGCTGTTTTTCTCATTATCTGGTGGATTTAGGTTCCACTGCATAATTTTCTTGAGATCTGATAACTCACATTGTCTAGAGGATGAGAGGGAGAAAAATGTTGCAGCTGAACTACTTCAGCTTTGGATTTGATCTTGCGTTTTGCTTTTTGTCAGGGTTCTTGTTTTAGTGTATATAACCTAGTATCCCTGTGTATGTGTGTGTATTTAATTATAAAAGAAACTAATAAATCCTTTTGTTGTGCTCCTTGTGCATTTCCTGGGACAAAAGCTTTTAAGGTTAAGTAAGGTAGGAACGTGACAAATAAATACATTTCATGTTTATTTCAATCTTTTCTTTTCCTTCCTCAGCTTTTGCCACATTTCTGATTAAGGATTGACATTCTTGCTTAAGCATTTCCCTGTTAAAATGTCCTTGCCTCTTACAGAGGAGCAGAGGAAAAAGATTGAAGAGAATCGACAAAAAGCTCTGGCCCGTAGAGCTGAGAAATTATTCGCAGAACAGTATCAGAGCACAGGCTCGGGCTCCTCCATTGTTGCCAACCCTTCCCAGTCCAAGCAAGATCCTTTCCAAAATCTCCCCAGGGATCCTTCTAAGCCAGTAGGTCATGGTGTCATTTTCAAGCAACAGATTCCCAGTAGCTCATCTAATGGTACCCAAAAACCTCATAATCCCCACAGTTTTCACCTCAGCGCTCCAGAGCAGGCAAAAGGAACATGGAAGAGGCAAGAAGAGATGTCTACAGCCTGCCCACGGCACAGTTCGCCAAGTCGGATGACCCTCACTGGGATCTCCCCTTCCTTGGCACAAAGTCCTTCAGAGGTTTCGGACCAGCAGCTCTTGTCTTATGAGTTAGGTCAAGGTCATCCTCAGGCTTCTCATGGGACCAAATCAGCATCCTTTGCTGACACAACTCACGAGCCTTGGGCCAAAGCAAAGCGTTCCCGGGATACAGCAGCTCCTTCCTCTGGACAGCTTCCCAGGGATCCTGAATTAGAGGCCAAGGCAGCGAGACCCTCCACCTCGGGGCAAAATAACGTCCGGTATGGCTCAGGGAATGTGCCGCCCAGGACGGAGGGAAGACTCCAACAGAAGTTGGGTGCCTCCCTCCCCAGAACATTAAGCTCTCAGGAGGGACAATGTGTAAGGGATGGAGACCGTTTCCAGGTGAAGATTGGGTACAATGCAGAGCTTATTGCCGTGTTTAAGAGTCTGCCCAGCAGAAAATACGGTAACGAGTCCTCATTCATTCTAGTTCTTTAGACATGGTGGTTTGTTTTTTTTCTATTCCTACACTCTTTTAATCTAACAGTTCCTCATAAATATGAAGGGGGTGCCTGGGCACCTTCTGCCACATGCCCATATGGTGAATAAATGAGTGTTTACTGAGAGGCCTGCCAGGTGCTCTGTATACATTGTAGCACCTAACAGCAATTTTTTTGATAAAAGTCACTGTTTCCATTTTAAAGGTGATGAAACTGTCTCAGCGCAGGTTGATGTGTTTGAAGGGCAGAGCCGGGACGTGGCTAGCTCTGCCATGCCTCGGTGCACGATCCTTCTCATACCTGAGCCTTGTCAGGCTGCTCTGGGTCTCAGAGAACTTGAGCTAGTCCCACCTCTACCGATGGCCCTCATAGGTGAGGCCCATAGCATCCCCGGGCCTGAACGGAATCTCACCGTTTAGAATCAAGCGTTATCTGTATTTCTGTGTGCTGATTGTCCTCTACAAGGATTTGGTAAATCAGTGGGCACTTGTCCGTCAGCTGTTTGTAATGTGACCTTAGCTTTCATTCATTCATTCATTCAACAAGCTTTTATTGAATGCCCACATACAAATTAGAGCCACAGTCATCAGCCTCCTTGGTGACAGACAAAGCACTTTTGTTGCATTTCAGATCCTGCCACCAAGATGTGGAACTTCAGCATGAGCGACTACAGAGCCCTGAGTAAGTACATGTGTCATACGTCACCCCTCGTGCAGGAAGTATGGAATTGAAAGTGTCTCCATGTGATCTAGCCTGTGGGCACCGTCCCAGTGCTCTTCCTTCTCGCAGCAGCTGGCCCAGTGAGTCAGCTCCTTGGATGAAAGTCACTGGTAATACCTACTAACGCTGACACATAACGGTGCCTACTATGTTCCAGACTGTTCTAAGCCCTTTACATATATGCAGACTCTTTTATTCCTTATAACCATTTTACAGATGGGAAAACGGAGGACCAGAGAGGATTTGTAACTAACAGAGGGTCACACAGCCAGTAAGTTGTGCAACTGGGATTTGAACCCAGACAGTCTGACTTCAGAGTTCTTGTTCCCACGGGACTGCTGGTTCCAGCCGCGACAGGCAGCTATGCCAGCCCCTGCTCCCAGGAAGTTTCAGCAGGCAGCCCCGATCCTATCCTCATAGCACTCTCCGAGGGGCTCGTTAACGCGAGGATGCAGGGAGCGGGGCACTGCCCCAGCAGGCTGCAGCCCGGGTCAGATCGGGTTGTTGTTGGGGTCCCTGGGCACACCACTCTGTCGTCTGAGATTGTGTTCACTGTCCAGCACCAAGGTTCGTCACCTCTCCTGGTGCCTGAAGCCTGGCCCTGGGTGTTCTCATCTTTCCCAGCAGCCATTTCTATGCTCTTTCTTCACTCCCCCCCAGTTCAAAAAGGGGAAAGATGAGGATGCGTGGTGATGTCACTCCTCCTCCAATTTGGGGCATGAAGTAGATTTCTCTGGAGCACCAGCCTAGTTTTTTTTTTTTTTTTTTTTTTTTTTTTGGGGGGGGGGGGGGGGGGGGGGCGATAGGACAGCTCCTTGCAGAAGTTCCTGTTCCTCTCCTTGGCCTCCAGCTCTTGAAATGTATGGTATCGGTGGTGTCCTTTTTTTTTTTTGGTGGTGTCCTTTTTTTTTTTGGTGACCTTTTGGGGAGGCTCATTTTTTCCTGTTAGTTTAATCCATTTGTGAGGGGTTGGAAGCAGGAGAGCCAGTGCTCTGGGTTAGAATTACAGGTCTGGACACCTGGTGTGCTCATGGGTGTGCTGATCAAACCAGTCATTTCCACTCTCATGATTTTGTCTGTTTTATCATCTTTTTACTCCTATGCTCTGGCCACAGTGCATGGTGATGTGTATGACTGCTGCGTTTGTGAATTCATTTAGGTTTTCTGTGTGATGTGGTTGCTTTTGGTACTGCTCCACATATTTTTTTGAAAATCTTTTATTTAATGGGCACAAAAGTATATAGCTTTTAGGTAAATTTTACTGATTATGAATTGTTTGGCTCCTCACCAGTTTTTGCTCACTTGATCTGCTGCCTACTGAGGTACACCTTGAACTGTCTTGCAATGATTGTGGATTTGTGCATTTATCCTTTTTAAATTTTCAGATAGTTTCACGATGGTTGTGTCTTCTTAGTAGATTATACTTTTCATCAGTGTAATATATAAAGAGTGTCTCTATCAGTCTTTCTGTTATTTGGGTGTACCTCTGATTTTGCATTTTTATTGAGTATGTAATTTCCATGTTCTGCGATGGAACTACCTACCACACAGTCATCATAGACCATGGAAATCATATCAATGTGCAGAGAAGACAAACTATTCCCCATCATCTCACCACTCAGTTAACACTGTTAGCATTTTGGTTTTGTTCTTCCATGCATTAAAATATACAAAACTATATATATATAGATAGATAGATAGATATAGATATGAAATATAAGTTTTATCTTGCCTTTTTCACTCAGTGTCCCAGCATAACGTTTATATTGTAATGGTGAATATTAACAGTTAATTCTGAGTGATCAAAATGTAGGTATTCATTATTGGACCACATTGACCTCCAAAAAAAATGATTTCATATTGTTGAACTTAATACTGTTTTTTTGTCTTTTCCAAAATTTCTTAAAAAAAAAAGATATAAGTGATAACTACATGACATTTTGTTATATGAATCATAAATTGCACAAATGTCATAAATTATGTATTTTCTTTTTCTCTATTTTATTTATTGTATTTTTTTTCAACTACAGTTGACATTTAGTATTGTTTTATATTAGTTTCAGGTTCTTTTGTCTGTTTTAATTTGTCCCCAGTTTTGTCAGTATTAAAGCTGTAAGAAACACCTATCAATTTTTGTATTTTCAGTTGTCAGTTGGGAGAGGTTCTTAGAAGTTGAATCATTACGATCACTCTTTACAGTTCTCGCTACATATCACCCTATTGTTTTCCAAAGCTTTTATTCCCAACTAGCAATACAGATGGGTTATTTTTTTTAATCTTTTAAGTTGGATAAGTGAAAAAATAGCTTTTTATTTCTCTTGATCATTCATAGAGTTGAACATTTGTTTATTAGTCATTCCCCCACCCCCCCTTCTTTTGAATTAGTTCCATCTCCAGCTTCTTATCTTTTGTGGACTTGGTATTTTTTAAAGTTTGAGCTCTGTTTCTCTTTCTTGCATGTGTCCTTATTCCTTTATCAGTAACAGATAAAACGAGGTTCAGAACTGTGACGTGGCCTTACGGACCTTTATCTCGTCCCCTTGGTCTCCAAGCAGAGAAAGTGCCCCAGAAACAGGATTAAATGGGTGGTTTCTGGTGTCGTCTCTGACATGGCAACAGAAATTATCTAATAAATTGACTCCCTCTTCTTTCTGTTAATTTCTGACCTCTAAGTATTTTCATTTGAAAACTTAAGGAGCAGAAGAGTTGTGTTTAACAAATACCCAAATTCCCAAAGCCCCAGTTAAAGCACATTTGCAAACCATCCCAATCCAACTGTGCCTTTTCTCCGCTACCTGCCAGACAGAATTGCTCTTGACCCTACCCCTGCCTTCTTCCTTTGCCTGCCTGAGCACCCCAGGCACATGAAAGTCATCTACCATGTCCCTCCTGCCCTTTTCTTCTGCAGTGAAAGCAGCCCAGTGCCTCCCCACAGTCACCCTGCAGCCTCTGGACGGAGCCAGCAGTATGGTACAGACCAGCCTGCCTTCGGCCCCCTCCCTTGCCTTTGTCAAAGGGCAGTGCATGCTCATCTCGCGAGCTCGCTTCGAAGTAGACATCTGCTATTCAGAAGAGCTGATCGCACTGTTTAAACAGATGGATTCCAGAAATTACGGCAAGTAATGGCCTTGGCCCGATTCCCAGCGTGTGTAGTGGTCTGTGATCTCAGAGTAGGGTGTTTTTCACTTTGTTTGAATATTCATAAGTGACTTGCTTGGTAGAGCCTTCCGGGTCTGCTCCTCTTACTGTAGGAAGGTGATGCCTAAATTGTTCCAGATGGTGGACATAGTGGGGCCTGTTTTGTCCTTAAAGACCTCCCAGAGAGAAGACCTCATGATCTTCCCCATTCACCTGGTCCATGTCTGGGGAAGTGGATAAATTCCTGCTTCAGCCATTTAAACCTACCTGTTTATATTTTGTCCCTAGCAGAGGTGGTTGCCATAAAAATAAAAATAAACACTTTTCTATAGACTAAGACAGTGGTTCTCAAACTAGCACCTGCGTCAGAATGACCACGAGGGCTTGGTAACACAGATTGCTGGGCCTGCCCCCAGGGTAAATACTGATGCTGCTTTCCACCCAGAGATACTACGTTGATTGGTTGAGGTGGGCCTGGGCATTGGTGGTTTTTAAAATCTCTGGGCGAGTCTAATAGTCAGCCAGGATTGACAATCACTGGCCAAAGCCGAGCACTTTTGCTTATTTTTTGAGAAGTTCTTCAAGAGTTTCCCTGTCAGAAAAAAAGGGCAGAAGTCAGCTTTCGAATTCTGAACTCCTGGGTTTCATTCCTAGCTTGAGCCATGTTGTTTTATAAAGCAGAGGTTTTCTTAGGGTAATATTCCCATTCTCGAAGTGATTGTAGCCTTTCCCTAGGCAGGTAGAACGCAGACCCTTAAAACCTCCCGCCTTGGAGACATCACATTCAGGCGGTGTCATGGAGGGAACCCCTAGAATTATTTACTCAGTGAGCTTTCATCTGGGCTGGGGGCCCCTCCAAGAGGAATGTGATGCTGGCTGTTACATTTTTACCTTTAAAAAGATGGATAATTTTACCTACTGAGAGCAGGCCAGCGGCCAGGGTTTAGATGAGATGTGCTGGGCTCAGCCGGAGTCATGGACGAGCTGCTCACACAAGGGCCAGGATTCTTTACCTCTCCTGCCTCCTTAAGGTGTTCGGCTTCAACTTGGGGTGGCCCTTGACGGGCAAGTACACATGACCTGTGTCTTCTGAAAAGTGTGACCTTTGAAACCACGCTCCTGGCACAATCTGCTGATGTGGGACATGTACACAGCTACAAGGTGGCACCCAGTCCTACCCACACCGGGCGTCCAGAAATGGCAGCTGGATTTTTGGCCGTAGACATTCCCCTTTGCGGCTCGGCCACTGTCGGGCCAGCTGCTGCCAGAAAGGCTCTCCTGCAACTATTCCCACAGTCTGAGCAGTCCGTCGCTTTGCGGCTTTCTGTCACATCACACCTGGGCTACCTGTTTTTTTCCTGAATCTGACTCACTGTGTCCACAATGCTTTTTCTCTGACTGCCTTGCTTTCTCAGTGGCCAGACAGAAGAATTAACTTTTGCTGTTCAGACAGCATTGCTAAACGTGGACGCTTTCTTGTTTTTCTCAGAAGGCAGATTGGTAGGGAGGAAATCCCCTCTTAAGTAATTAGCCAGTGTTGGGTAGTGAGATGCTCACCTTTTAGTTAATGTTGTGCATAGTTTATACTACACGATACCAATCAGTAGATGGCATCATGATTGTAACGATCATAATTTATGCTTGCTTTTTTCTTGGAGTGCTCGTTGTCCCAGCCTCCTTTTATAAGCATTTTACATTTAAACTTCATGCAATTCTCACAAGAACCCTGTGAGGCAGAGGCTGTAATATCTCCATTTTTCAGATGTGAGAACTGAGGCACCAAGGTGATAGGGGACTTGCCTACGGTTACACAGACCTGGGCTTGTCACGTAGGCTATATAACCATTCCTACCACATGCAGTTTGTCTCCCATGTGCAAAATGGAGCTAAAAATGGTGCCCAGGTTGGAACATGGTGAGGAGCCGATGCGTGTGAGTCTCTTGGCTTCAGGTCAGCACTCAGGAAGTGTAAGCTGTAATTATTATCCCTAGCTTGGAAACTTGGGGCATTTCTGACCTGTTGGGCCACTGTCAGTCACGTATCCCCGCAGCCCAGTGCATCACCACCCTTACAACCCAGTGTTGTCACCACATCTGCTAGATTTCCTCCCTGAATTCCGTGAAAGCCTCGCAGGCCAGTGCTCAGTTACTATGTCCTGAGAGCCAGGCATCTGAGCCTGCTGGAGGTTTATGGAGCCGGGAGTGACTCGGGGTGGTGGTTTAGCAAGAGGGCAGAGTGTCACAACTGCTTCTTTGATTCTTCTCATTGCAGATGTCAGGACCAAGAAGTGGAACTTTCTCTTGGAAGAGCACAATAAACTGAGTGAGATGCCCACCTTGCTTGTTTTATATCATGCTACTGTTAAGCCTTAATCATTGGCCTTAAATGTAATGTATTTTGAAAGACTCTCCTCCCCGCTCTGCTGTGGCAATGTCATGGGCTGCGTGCAGGACACATAAAGGTGGCAATGTGTCCTGTATCCTCAGAGGGAGGCTTGCAGCAGCCTGAGCGACCACAGGGCCTCTTGCCCCATCAGGCTGTGCTGGCACCAGTCAGAGTCCCGAGGCTGTGAGGCCTCCCAGCCATCACAGAAGGGTTAGAAGTGAGGGGCGTGGACTTTGGGGATCAGAGGTGGGCTGGCACCGCTCAGCTCGGAAGCTACTTTAGACTCCCTATAAGATTAGCCTCTTGATTCACTTCTGGAAGCCGGTGATCAATCAGAGATGGAAGCCTGGGCCTAAGCCTGTAATGCGCACTTTGGAGACGGACCCAGGGAAGGGATGTGTGTACAGGTAAAACCCCAAGGAGAAGCTAGGTTGGGCTTATCATGCTTCTTTTCTGTGCCCTGCTTGGCTGGAGTAATGAATTCTGATCTGCCTGAGAAAGTGGGACGTGGTCATATCTCAGCTGGTCTGTCAGCTGTCTTCCAAGCTGTCATGATTCTGCTGTGGGTGTGCCCCTGGCACAGCCCCATTACTCCGGCTTGACCTCCCCAAAGACCATAGGGCCTCCCAGCCCATGGTGGTGACAGCCGGGCCAGGAGAGGCGTGGTCAGCCCCGAAGCTTGAAATCATTGGCCCTCTTGCCCACCAGGCTTTAGGGAGGAGGGAAAGGCTGGTGCCTTCGTGTCGTCTCCTCCTCATGTGACTTACTGTGCGACATCAGGTAGAAAATTCAACATTCTGTTCCCATTTTTTTGTCCCATTAGTAAAAAGGGTCTTTATTCAGTGTCTGCCCTGCTACCAGAAATTCAGCCTAAGGGAAGAGCTATTAATTCCTTGAGGATGGACTTGTTGCAAACTCAAGGTTGTTTGAATATGATGAGATAGTATCAGGAAGCACTAGCTGAAGCAGAAAGGTTGGTGGCATTGGTCTCAGACTCCATGCCAGCTGCTGTTTGGAACTTGTGATTCAGAGCAAACTGTTTGGCCCAAGCTGAATCTTTTTTTTTTTTTAATTCATTTTTTATTGTAAGAGAGAATCTTGGTTTGTTTGTTTGTTTGTTGTTGTTGTTGTTGCTATGTGGGTGGTTCCATGGCTGGGAATCGAACCCAGGCCACAGCACTGACAGCACCGAAGCCTTAGCCACTACACCACCAGGGAACTCCCAAGCTGAATCTTTAATCAGCAATAAGAGTGAGTTTTCTCTCTTGCCCCTTCGTCTTTGAACCACAGAAGATGTGTAAATGTGTTATTGATAAAGGCTTCACTTTCCTGGAATGATGAAAAGCACTAACAGATGAATGTAACATTGGAAGACTATGTCTCATGACCCACATAACATCATATCATGATTCCAGATCTTCTATGGGCCGTGGACTCTAAAATATCTGATGAAAAGGATGGAGTCTTCATCCAAAAAATGCAAAGACTGGCCAGACAGAAGTTTGCATTTGCTAATAATACCATGGATCTGGAATTAAGAATTCTAGATTTTAGAGTTCAGATTGCTTTTTTCAAGCTGTCTTGGGGGTGCTCCCTGGTGCTGTAGTGGCTGGGTTTCGGTGCTCTCAACGCTGCGGCCTGGGTTCGATTCCCAGCCAGGGAACTACCCTGCCCCCGCCCCAAAATAAGATTAAAAAAACATAACAAAACTCAAGTTGTCTTGTCATTATAGTGTCTTATGGAAGGTAAGCCTGATTCTCCTCGTTTCATAGATTGGAAAAAGCTTGGACCCAGAGAAAGGAAACCATTGTTTTCCTTATTGGGAGCATCACAGGTTCATGGTAAAGTCAGTGACAACAATCAGACTAAAATTGCAATCCTGAGTTTGTAACTTGACACATTTGGAAATTTAGAAGCCAGATTCATGAACTAAGAGGCTGAGGAGACAAGGCATTGTAGAATATCACAGTCCCGGGTTAGCTCTGATTCCATTAACTGACTGGAGTCAGGGATTAGCACCTCTCCTGGTCCCTAGGGATGGTTCCTCGTGAGTGAAAGTAAATTATTGACCCTGAACTCGTGAACATGTGCATGTAAAGCTAATTAAAAACGACAGTAAGACCTGACTACATGAATGCTCATGGATGACCTGGTGACTGTTACTTCCTCCAGATGAGGCGAGCCTAAGAGCTTTCCTCCTCTCCCTTTTCTAAGTGACTTGAAGCCTTTCCCCACAGAAATGGGCATGAGGCCTTTTGTTTTCCTCTGTCACAGTCCAGAAGGGTTCTGCATCCCCCTCAGTGGTCTGGTCTTGTTAGCTACCACCTGAAACCTTTCCCATCTTTGCTGTGTGGTCTGGTGGTGGTCACCCCAAGACCTCTTTTACGGAAATTACTTGTAGGTGCCTCATGAGCCAGACAGCACATTCCTGCCATCTCCTGGCACAGGCAAAGGGCAATCAGTGCAGTCCTTGATAGCTAGAAGGGGCATTCTCAGAAGCACGCCTGCTGGTTGCACCAGCAACATAGGCTTCTGGAGGCAGTCGGTAGGAAATAGCGTGGAGGGTGTATTTTTTTCCTCTCGAGTGGCTGAAAGAACAGGCTGCTTACAAAGCACCACATCTCACACCAGCTGGATAAGCAGCCGTCTCTTAGTTTTCATCAGGTGAGCTCTGCAGATCACTAGGATTAAAATGAAAATGGTTCCTGAAAGCGCACAGAGTGCTTGGTCTCCTGAAGTGTACAGAAGTCAGCATGCTCAGATTTAATTTGGAGGCATAAAATGGATTTCTGCATCAATGTGGACAGTCTTCGTTTATACTGAAGCCAACAACCTTACCGAATTTCTCACCCTGGTGATTTGGTTCTTGCAAACTTTTTCCAGAAATAACTGGCATGTATATTCAGTGAAAGACAGAAATGGATTTAAATATATTGAAAATATATAGCAATTTAAGGTAACAATGGATGGCTCAGTCCTCCATATTCACATCAGTATTTGCAGTGGTAGCCAATTGGTGGTTGTGGCACAAGACTTTTGTAATACCTTGTGAAGATAGTAGGGAAAAAAACATGGAATAGAGAGCTAACAGCCTTAGAATTTCAAATGCTATTGGGTACAAGTGAAATATGCCCAGTTTCTCTTTACTGGATTCCTGAGGACAGTTAGCCCCTCAGTGGGTTACTATGATGGTCCCAGGCTGCTCCTGGAAAGGTGAAGGATAAAGAGCAATTGAGGACCTGTAAACAGTGGTCACCCTTCTAATTAGATTTTTCTAAGGACGATACTAAAAGGGAAGAGCATCTCAGAAGCTATAACCCATATAGCAGCAGGCTGTGATTCGTAGTTTAATGGTAATTCTGCCACCAGCAGAATCTCTAGGTCTGTCATCTTTTCTCTGACTTTGTAATTTTTTAACTTGTCTTCCTCTGCCCCTCTCCCCCAAGTGTCCATTTTATTTGTGTCTCTGGTTTATTCTTTTTCTTTTTCTCTATTGAATAAGCTCCCCCCCCCCCCTTAATTGTAAAATCAGGTGAGGCTAAATTCTTTCAAAGAGCAAAATCAATGAAATTAATTTGCTTTCATTTCCATGTAGATATCAAGTAATTTATTTTTCTCACTTGGGTTAATGACTTCCGACTAGAAGAAGAGATTTCCCTGTCCATTATCCTGCGGTCTAGAACCAGCACACGTGGAAGGAGAGAAAAGGCCCCTAAATACAAGCTTCAGTGGAAAAAGTCAGAGTCAGGGTCACTTTCAGCAACAGTTTAAGACTCTGCGCTTAGAAGGAGTTGGTAAACAATTTTCTGTAAATGTTTATAGACAGTAAATATTTTAGGGTTTGTGGGCCATGCATTCTTCGTCCCAGCTCCACAACTTCACCATTGTAGCATGTAAACAGCCACAGACAGACAATCCATAAACAAACTGGCACAACTGTGTTCCAGTAAAACTGTTTACAAAAGCAGAAAATAGGCCAGTTTGCCCCACAGGCCTTTGGTTGTGCTTTAGAGGACAGGTAGGGAGCTAGCAGGTCCAGACTAAGGGGTTTTCTAGCTGCTCCACCACTGGGATTGCTACTGTGCATCTCCCCTCTCTCAAGGGCAAATCATTATTCTCTCACGGAAAGGGCCAGAAATGTGCAGGGCTTTGTGCATTGTCATCAGCTGGTGGCCTTTGCATGGACTCTGCTCTTTGTTGTTTGCAAGTAGCGCTGACAGCCATCCTCCTCGACTTTCCCAGAAACACCTGACAGCTCCTCTGTATAGACTGTAGCACTTCCTTGCCTGCTAACAGCCCGTGACTTAGGTTCTCTGACTTCCTGAAGATTGAAACCAGAACAAAGCATAAGTACAACGGAAACAAGGCAACATTTATTCATTCTAAGTCTTGCATTTTCTGGGCTGATTTTTTTTTTTTTTTTTAAAGAAAATGGGTCGTTATTTATTCTAATGGGAATACTAAGACAATTTTTAAAATTACTTTAGGTTAACAAAAAAATCGGTCAGAACACCACTTTATGGCTCTTTGCAATGTTTGTAATAGTGTCAAAAATCAGTTTTATATTATGGATTGCCCTACTATTTGCAGAAATGAAGGAACAGAGAGGGAAATCTAGTGCTCTGGGACGCATCTGTCAGCCCCCGATTTTCTCTCCAGTTGCTTATTTGAGACGATGTCTCGCAGCAGAATTTCAGCCATTTCGAAGCCCCTTCTCGTCCACCAGGTCTCTTGGATATAACCCTGCAGTTCACATACCTCTGTTTTTTCTAGTTGAGAGGGTGCGCTGCCTTCCGCAAGTTCAGCTGACTCCTCTGCCCAAGACACTCACCCTGGCTTTCGCTGCTCAGCTGGAGAAGACGTTGCTCCGCCCCATGGCAGACATCCCGGAGGCAGACCTCTCCAGAGTGGACCCCAAGCTCGTGTCCAGTCTGCTGCCCTTCCAGAGAGCTGGCGTCAAGTAGGTTCTCAATCCTCAAGCCCTTGCTCTCTTGCTCAGAGCTCATCACTCACCCCCAGCTGGGTCCAGATGCTCCTCCTCTTATGAGTGTTCACCTTTCATGGATGTCTAGAAGCATCTAGGTATTAACCAGCCAGGTTGTGCACCCTGCCTTTGGGACCGAGTTCCTTGTGGCTCCAGTGGAGATCCTGGGGCCCACGACGGAGGGGCTCTGTGTGCGAGGCTCCCGGGGCCAGTCAGGACAGGGCGTGGCTGGCAGTTTCTGGAAGTCCTAATGGTGCTTGCAGCCTTTCTTCCACACTTTGTGATTAAATCCGGATTTTAACTTTCATTCTTTGAAGAGTAAGGGTTTGGTGTTGAAGGAAGAGTCCCACGATGTTTGTTTTATTTTTATATGCAAGAACCACAACCGAAAACGCCCTCAAACTGAGGGAGCAAAATCTTGTAGGTATGTATCCATTTCCTCAAATGACTAAATAAATGGTCTCTCTCAAGAGACGAACGAGTTGAGACTCAGAAGGACAGCCATCTGCCTGAAGTCATGGGGCCCCCAGGTGGACCTGAGGCTTACATCGTGTTTTCTGATGGTGAGTGCAGGGCTTTCCTGCCAGGCCACACCACCCTGCCGAGCGCGGCATTCAGCAGTGTGACTGTCTCATCCCGGTGTTTACCTGGTTCTCATGTCTCGCCGTGTTGTTCCTTAGCTGGGTGCCTTGAGGCGGAGAAAAAGCGAAGACTGTGAAATTCAAGGGTCTGTTCTGCTTTGAGAGTGACCGGGTGGACTGGCGTAGACCGTGTCATAAATGGCTGCGCTGGGGTGGCCGCGGCAACAGGCCCTCTGTGAGTTTGTTGCTTGGGTGCCCCCTGTCTGCCCTGGCCACCAGTTTGGTAAATCAGAAAGTGAGGTAAAAAAAATAAGTCTCTTCACACTTGCCCACCCTCCGTCTGCCTGTGTTGCGTGTGGATCCCCGAAATGGTCCCAAAGATCTAACTGCGGGAGGGGTGCCTAGAGGAGGCGGGGCCCGTCCACAGGGGTGAGTGGCACGCTGCGGGGCTCCCTTCCTTTCCACTGAAGGAATATGGTGGCCGCGGCCCTAGGGACGCCCCCTCTCATGGGGTGGGCTGTTGTGGCTGCTCAGGGGACAGAGACGTGCCGTGACAGCACCGGTTGTTTCCGTGCGTGGCTGAGCCCGGGCGTGCTGGCCACAGGCCACCCACAGGTCTGCTGCTCCAGTTCCGCCTGAAACACTGGGAGGATAGAAGCACTAGGCCCCGTGCAGCCTCGGATTCTTGTCAGCCATGCCAGCTGCTGCAGAGCAGAGGGTACAGTCACTGTCTTCACTGTGTGAGAAGGAACCAAAAAGCCAGTCTCCTCGCTTACTGGTTTCTGGGCAAATGATGAGCTGCTCGGGAACTCGGACGAACAAGGACCGGGGTTTGGAGCAGGAGACCGGACAGCTGGCGTTCAGGGTCACTTGCACTTTTCACTGAGTCATCAGGTGACTCGAGCAAGTCACTTTTGATGTTAGATTCTTGGTTATTTTCTCCTTTTTGTAGAGTAATAGCTGCAAGGGGACTATTCCCCTGGCACTCTCACGATGGCGTGTAGCACTGTTTTAAGTGCTGTGCATGTTACCTTTTCAATCCTTGCAGCAATCTGGGGGGTAGAGCCTGTTGTCACTTCCACCTCAGCTGAGACACAAGGTTAGATAACTTGCATAAAGGTTTACAGCTTCTAAGAGGTGGAGTGGGGGTTCCAGCCCTGGCCAGGGGGTACAGTGGAGGGGATTGCACCCTTACTCACAAACCCCCAGCCGCAATGGTCGCACCTGCAGGCTTTGGGGTGCTGGAGAGAGCCTGTGCTGAGGGTGGTACTGCCTCCTGGAAAGATACCTTGCTCCACGCTCCCCTCTGGCATCCTCCTCCTCCTCTCCCACATTTTCTGTCTTTGCTGGCCCCTTCCCTTTGCCCCGATGCACACGACGCCCTCTCTGACCTTCAGAAAGCGGTATTTTGACCCCTCCGTCTCCTCTTTCTTCTCTCCCCTCCCCTCCCAAGCAGGTCTGTCACGTGAACAACTGCTCCCCTCCATGTCCCCCCAGAGAGTGTTTCCCACTATCCACCTTTCACACCCCCGTGGACCTCCCAGTGTGGGGCTGATGGGACTCCACTTACTGCAGACTTCTCTCTTGGCTTCCAAGACCTAGTTGTCCTACAGGGATCCTCCCTACCCTTTGACCACCATGTCACATGTTCTCTATTTTGACTCTTTTTAAAATTATTACTCTGCCCCCTAATTGGCTCCTTCTCTTCCCTCTTCGGGGAGCAGGTCTCCTTCATAGGCTGGCACGGTAGCCACACGGGCCACACGTATCACTACGCGGTGGCATGGTGGCAGGTTACCTCGTGCCCCGGGGAAACGCATCATGTCACTGTCTTTACTTCATCTGCTTTCAGTTTTGCCATAGCCAGAGGAGGCCGCCTGCTGCTTGCCGACGACATGGGGCTGGGGAAGACCATCCAGGCCATCTGCGTGGCAGCCTTCTACCGGAAGGAGTGGCCGCTCCTGGTGGTGGTGCCATCGTCGGTGCGCTTCACCTGGGAGCAGGTCTGTCCCCTTGTGCTGTGACTTTAACGACGGACGAGAGTAATCAAGTGGCAGCCTGGAGACAGGGCCCAGGGTCTTTAAAGATGCCCTTTCAGCTGGAAGCAGCAGTGGAGAGGAGGCAGCCCCCTGAGGAGAGGCTCGTGGTTGTCCCGATTAGAATCAGGTCATACCTCTAGGGGACAAAGCCGAGGAGTTGCGAGCTCAGGCCTGTCTGTCGGCACACACTTCCTAAGTATGTCTTGCACCCCTGCTAATGACTCCTTTCACCAGCACCACACTTAATTTCCAAACTAGTTTACCGCCTTCATTTCCTATAATCCCATGATAGCCACGTGCAGTAGACACACTAGGCATTAACCCCGCCGAGATGCAGAGAGGTTAACACTGCTAGTGAGGAGCAGTGCCAGCCTTGAAGCCACAGACTGACTTGCTGGTCGGCGTATTTTCCTTTTGTGGGAGGTGCTGTGGGCGGATGTCCACTGTCTGTCAGGTACCTTGATGGTCAAAGAATCCGACTCCAGCTCAGCTTTATCATCAGTCAGCCTTGAGCTTTGTCTGCCTTAAACCCAGGGCCCAGAGTGGTTCTGTGAAAGGAATAAAAATCCCTGATGAAGAAGGAAGCCCGTTCATGCTCTGTCGCTTTTCCAAGCATGGTACTGCTCTCGGTGGCTGTGGGCTCCCCGCCCTCAGCTGCTTCCTCAGCCACCCAGGAGCCGCTGCTGCGGAAGGGGCAGCTCTGCCCGCAGCCTGTGGGTCTTGTGCCCGACACGCCCATCCAGCTGAAGGCAAAACAGATTTAACAATGCGCCCAGAAACCATACTGCGTTCTTTTCCGTTCTTTTCCCATCCTTGTGATCTGAGTTCTGCCTGCACCTCTAGAAACTAGTCAGTCAACACAGATTTATTTTGTGTATTTTGGACTCCCACAGCACCCGCAGAAATTCGGGAGAGGACTCAGATGGTAGATAAGACTGGAGAAAGAACCAGCATTCCTGGCACCAGAATAGAGTCAGCCTGGGCACGCCACGGAAGCATCCAGGGGCTGACGTGGAGGCATCTGTGGCCTTCCAGTTTCTCTCAGTGTTGGCTTGGGCTGGAGATGGCAGGGTTTCTAGAGAGAGCAGGTGGCTTTATAGAAAATACTGACATAAATACTGTCACTGTCATCAGTGCCTTCAGTGTACCAAGCTCTGCTGAAAATGCCTTTATATAAATTTCCCTTAGAAGAGTCACATTCTTTCTGTGTAGAAACAGGCTGTCCAGGTAGAGACAACAGGAAGGAAATGCACAGACACCGCAGGGTGACTGCCGTGACTACACTTGCTTGTTGGTGGAACATGAAAGGGCCTGGATGGAGGAGGGAGAGATGGAGATGGTTGCTGTTGTGGGGCTACAGCAAATGCAGGGAGACGTGGAGGGACAGAGACCAAGTCTATGTTTCAGGGAACATCAACATCTGTCCATGCTGAGGGGTTAGCTGGGGTCACAGCGGGCAGCTTCTGGACCCAATCATCATTTTGGTTTTATTCTCCTGTCACCCCCAGGCCTTCCTTCAGTGGCTGCCATCCCTGAGCCCAGAAGACATCAACGTCGTGGTCACCAGCAAGCACCACCTGACAGCTGGCTTAGTCAACATTGTCAGTTTTGACCTCCTGAGCAAGTTGGAAAAACAGCTGAAAACCCCTTTTAAAGTTGTCATCATTGTAAGTGGCTTGACATCCTCTTTAAGTACTTGATCTCCTGGAAACTTTCTCCTTAAAAGCCCTGAGAACTTCCCTCTCTGTTTTGGACCCCCGCTCAGGCCCTAGAACAGAAGTCGTTGTCTTTATTTTGAGGGGAGCTGGCATTTCATTTCTCTCAGTTAGCAGGTCTCAGCCCCGGCTACATACTAGAATTTCTGTGGAGCTTTTGGAAACATCTGATTGACCGGGTCCACACTCAGGGTTTCTCTTCCATCCCTCCTCGATGTCAGGTCCTGGATGGAGGCCAGCCTGTGGATTCCAGGCTGCCCCGGGCTCCGGTTACTGCAACCTGGACAGCAAGGGCGTGTGCTGACTGGTGCCCTCTTGTCAGAATGTGTCAGACGTACAGTTCAAACAGTTAGTGCCGATAAAGACACTCGCTCCCTCCGCCCCCAAAGAAAGCACTTTTTACTCTGGATGTTTTTTAAAGATGGCTTTAGTCTAGTCCTGCTCCCGCATGTGACAGCACATCTTTCAGTTACTGGCTTGCCTTCTTTTAGTCTCTAGAGAGACTTGATACCAGCCACCGTATGGCCTAGCTCCCCAGTAAACATTGTGGAAGGTGTGCAGCATTTCCCACCTCTGCCCCATCTGGGCAGTTCCCTCTCCTGGTCCCAGGAACCACTAACAGACATTCGGGGGCCAAGTGGGTGGTGGATGATGTGCAGTGCAAGTTCACCTTCATTTTTCTTTTTGGCAAAACAGTGAACCCAATGCCTCTTAGACAACGTGAAAGGTTCTTCTCAATTCAAATCCGTGAATTTAAAGAGCCAGTGGTATTTTCCTTCTCTTAAAGATAGAATTTTCTACTGGGAATGGAGAATTTTTGATGCTCAGAATTGGAGTGCATACTTATCTTCTCTGGAAAGAGAAAAAGGAAAGTTTTTAGGAGGCCCCCAAAAAGTAGAGCCTCTGAGTCGCATAGGTCACTGAGACTGCCGGAGAGATTCCGTGCTGTGGGTTTCCCAGCACGGGGCTGACTGCTTGTAGTGGGGGCATGCGTTCATCCAACTAGTAACAGTTGAGTACCAGCTCCACACCTCACATAGTGCTATGACCAAGGTGTGGAGGAAAGACAGCCTCCGTCCCCTGCAGAACCACAGCCCAGTAGGACAGATCGACACATGTACAGATTGTTAGAATTTATTTCAGTGCTTTCATAGACCTGTGGACCAAATATTAATATTATGGGAGCTCTGCGAAGGTAAGGAGAAGTCACAGTTCCTGACCTCAGGGATCTGTCATGATTTAGACATGCAAACCTTACTGTATTTGGAACATAAGCAAGCTTAAATGTTTATAGTTTTTCAAAGCTAGAAGGGTAACAAATCTGTGGGGGAGCCATTTCTAGTTTGGGACAGATGCAAGCGCGGCTTTGAAAACTTAGCATGCATGTGAAATGAAAACCAGAGAAGTACCCAGGGTGATGGTGATGGTTCTATGACGCACGGGAAGAACAATGCCTTGTTCTTGCGTGCCTTCCTATATCAGGTACTTTTCTCTGTAATTGCTGAGCTTCCCAATGGCCCCAAAGGCTGGTGTGATCCCATTTCACAGCTGATGAGACTGACAGTGAGAGAGATTACAGAGATTGGCATGGAGCTAGCAAGATGGAGAGTCACTGAACAAAGCTGGATTGCATTTGGCTTTCGAATTCATGTTTTTCTGTGTCTGACTCAGCACTTAACCTGCCATCTGATTTTTAGCAAGCCGTGGTGATTTGTGCTTTGGTTAATTAAGATCCCTGTCCTCTTCTGACTTCAGAGAAATGTCACAGGAAGGAATAAAGTGATGATTCTGAGATGTCACACTTTTGTGTATGAAGGCACAAGCCCTTTCTTGCGGTTAGTTATAATTGTGGTACATTTTTACCCACTGGATAAAGGTCCCTTCTCTTCCATATCCTCTGGACTTTGTGCTGTTTCTCTCTATGAACCCCTTTTTCTTGACTGTCACACAGCTCATCATCGGACAGGATTGTGAATGTTACACCCCAGGTTTCTAGGAGTAAATACAGTAACATTTAGGGACTCAGTCTCACACTTCCCTACATTGTGCTTTTGAGGTCCCTTTATTTTCTTATCTGAAATGGAACCATATTTAGTGGCTGAGCCAGGATCTCCCTAGGCTCTCCCCGCAATCCCTGTTCTAGAGCAACTGATACCACTAACTGGCAGGACTGTTCTGAGGGCTTTATGTGTGTTACTCTTTTAAGACGTAGGACCACCCAGTCCATTGGGTACTGGTATTATATCCATGTTCCAGATGGACAAACTGGCACTGCAGAAAGGTCAAGTAGTTGCTCAGAGTCACATAGCAGGTGATTTCAGTGTGTACGAAAAAAAGGAGTTTTCTTCCGAAATACTAAGAAAGTGAATTACTCACTTGGCTGTGGAAAACATGACGTGTTCTAGTTTGCGTGTGCGTAGAACGCAGAGCTCTGAATAGCCAGGTGCCAGGCTATAAACGCAGCTGTCAGCCTCTTAAAGGCAGGAGGAGTGTTGTCTTCCCTTCCCACAGCGGGGCACACAGTGGGTCTTCAGCCCAGCCTGCTTTAGGGCCAGATGTTTCTTACAAAGCAGAGGCCACACCTTTCAGTAGTTCGCTCAGCGTGCTGACGAGTTGGGGAGGGCAGGGGCGTCGCTAACCCCTCGTGAGAGGTGGAACACTGGCCCAGGGAGAGGAAGCGACTTGCCCAGAATGTAGTGGGAGAAGCTGCTCCAGAACCTGGGCCCACAGCTGTCTCCTTGAATGAGAGGATGCTGAGGGACGCGTCCTCCCTTCAGTGCCATGTCAGGGTCAAGCTTAACGTGGGCTCTGTCTCTGCCTACTCAGAATTTGACCTTGTCTACCTATGTGACTGTCTCTTTTCAGGATGAGTCTCATTTCCTCAAAAACATTAAGACTGCCCGCTGCCGCGCAGCCATGCCCCTCCTCAAGGTGAGTCCTACCAAGAAGAGACGGGAGCCCGACATCCTACTGTGGTTTGCTCAGGCTGGGGGGCTCGAGGAGAGCAGGAACTGCACGCTGTGAGCTGTGAGCTGTGGGCTGTGGGCTGTGGGCGTGACTCAGCATTGACTTGGGGCTCCCTAGCATCCTGCTAACGAGCTTGTGGTCAGTGTGGTCATCTCTGTCTCTCAAAGGTGAAGACCTGTTGAAGGTCACAGGCCAGGTCAGGACCTCACCCCAGAAACTTGTGAGCTCCTCCTGGACAAAGCAGAGGGAGGACATGTCCTAAGCAGCTTAGGAGAAGCTGCCTGTCTTCCAAGTCACTTCTGGGGCAAAACTCTCCTGGTGTTTTGGAACCAAGGGACACCAATTTTACAGACTTAGCACCAGGCCAGTGCATATCAGCAACAAGTGTTGGCACAGCTGAGACGTGCCTTCTAGGCCGATGCCCTTTCTATATCCGAGCACTTTAGCTGGTTGGGTCCTGGCTTCAGGTGGGGTGTGTATACCAGGTAGCTTCAAATCTTTAAAAGTATTCTATTCTGACATGCGTGTGAGTGTGAGCTCCGTGTGTGACTGCACATGCTTAATGTGTGTGTTTTGTGCCTCAACAGAGGGAAGTCCCCCCAGATTTTCTTCCATCTTTTTGTAGTAGCTATTGGGAAAAAAAACAATACAATTAACAAAAGTAGCTTTTTCTCTCCTAAAGAGGTAGAAATCTCAGTGATGACATTGGTGGGGGTGGGGGTGGGGGTGCTCTACTTCAGTTTGTGTAAACTGAGCAGACAGGAGCATGTGTTCATCTTGTGCTCTGTTAAAGCAGTCTTTGGGGTGCACCAGCATTTTTCAAACTGCAGCTCTTATTTTATTGTTTGAACGCAGTGCTAAGTTGTACCAAAACATATGCTAAATGTTGGTGATACTTATTTGCATTTGAGAATTAACTTTTCCACTTCCCTGCAACACACACATACACACAAGTGTCTACTCATTTCATATTTGTTTTATTTTAGGATTAACAACAAATATGATAATAATAAGTAATAAGACACATCTTCCAAAGTGGGATTATGTCATATGCGCCAAACTTAAAAATATAAATCCTCTACTTAAAAACCTTGATCCTCTGCTCATTTTACCCATAACTATTTATAGGTCGGGAGCCATTTATGGACACACTTAAATATTTCTCCTGCAGCAGGGACCTGCCTTTTGGGAGGTTTTAATGTGTTCTCTTTTGAAAAATGTTAATTCACCTTGGTACTGTGGTTCCAATATTACAGTCATAACTAAAACTAAATCTGTACCCCGATTGTTTAGGCAAAAAAACTGTACAATGGATAGATTTCATTAAAGGTGTGTAGGGGCGCTTCTTAGCAGTGGCCCTGTTAATGCAGCCATTGCCTGGGCAGGCACGCCGGGCCACATACTGGTTTCTGAAATATGTGCTTCTGAGCCAGACCTTTTATTTTTTATTTATTTATTTATTTATTTATTTTTTAATTCATTTTTATTGTTAGACTTATTGGGGTGACATCTGTTAGCAAGGATTACATAGGTTTCAGGCATACAATTCTACAGTGCATTGTCAACTTGATGTATAATAAGTTCACCACCTAATGTGACTTCTCCTTCCATCACCTTATATTTAGCTTCCCCCCTCCTCTCCCACCCCCTCCCCTTTCTCCCCAGACCTTTTAAAGTAGTGTTTATATCTTTAATATCTTGTGTACATTTCAAAGTGACATATTTAAAACAAAATTTTTTAACTGCTAACTAGTGCATATTACTCTGCAGTTGCTCTAGAACTTGGATGCATTCACATTAAAATAGGGGCCATGAATATAGTCTGTTTATGAAGGTGCCTTGCAGCCACTCTCTTCGCATGCTGTGGGCAGGATTGAGGGGGATGAGGCTGAGGCATTCTGTGTTATGCTATTAACCGAAGCATTCATCTCTCTGCTGTATTTTCATCTGGATGGGAGCTTCTCAACCTTGGCACTGTTGACACCTTGGGCTGGATAATTCTTTGTTGTGTGGAGTTGTCCTGTGCATCGTGGGATGTTTAGCTGCCTCTCTGGCCTCTGCCCACTAAATGCTAGTAGCACCTCCAGTTGTGACAACTAAAATTGCCTCCAGATATTACCAAACATCCCCTGGGTGGCAAATCACTCCTCCCCATCTCTGCTGAGAACCACTGACCTAGACACTCTAAGGAAATGAACCTGAATAACAGTAAACTCCCCGCTAACAGACACTCAAGCAACCATCACTCTCAACAGTTGCTTGAGATTTTGCCAGTTGCTTAAGAGTGTTGTTTGTTTGAGTTCTGATTGATGGAGAGTCTGCTTACATTATCCATCATCTACCAATCCCCATGGGTGCCGGTTAACTGAGAGTCTACTGTAGTTTGGATTAAGAAGTAAAATAAGCCTTTGAAAAATCATGTATACAGGAGGAAGGGTGTCAGTTGTATGGGGATGGATCATAACTAGACTTTTGGGGGTGATCACTTTGTAGTGTATACAGATGTCAAATTATTAAGTTGTATACCTAATTCTTACGTAATAAAGCCATATGAGCACCCAATTTGATAGGGGAACTTAATTGTTCCCCTAGGTTGTGCATCTTTTAGAACTATTTTCTGATAATTTTAAGATTTTAATATTTTAAGATTTCTCAGCAAGTGTGCATGCTGAAGTAATTAAGTTACATCATACAGGCTCTGAGATAACCTGGGCGAGATCACGTCCAGAGCATGTGGGCTTTGCAGATGGGGACAGCAGCCACATGCAGAGGATATGTTGCTTAAGTTGTAAGAAATTGATGGCATTGTCCCCTGGGCAGTGTGATACCTCTCTTTCCCTGTAGCACTATTTGCCTGAGCTACAAAGCAAGGTTCTATCTTAATATACAAATGTGGCAGGCAAGACAGAAAGCTATAAAGAACATCTTTATAATTATCTTTAACCCTTCCAACAGTGAAAACCACTGTTAACAGTTTGGATCTTTTTCTAACACGTGAGTCATAGGGCAGGATCATAATATTTAATGGCTTTAGAGCACTCTGTTGCATGGACACATTCCATAATTTAACCCTTAGTGTTAGACACTGTTTTGCTATCATAAGTAATTCTGCAAGTGAACGTCATCGTGTATCTGTAGCTTTCGTACTTTGGCCTGGTAAGACTAGTTCCTGCACTCAGAGTTGCTGCGTCATAATTTCACCACTGATGGATGCCTCTGAAGTCCAGTCTGGCCAGGCCTGGCCATCCTCATTCCCACTCAGCCCGAATCGCGGGGTCTTTTCTCTGTACGACTCCAGCACTGGAGGGTGTCAGTATCTTCCCTTGTGAGCAGTGAGATGTGTGTTGGGGTTCCTTTAGCTGAGTTTTATTTACAGTGCTTTTTGTTGTTAACCAGTATTACAACACTATCAGTCTCTGATTATTTCTTTAGAGGGAAGAAGGCCCCTAGAACCCCACAGTCCCTTCGTAATACCCATTTCCCTGTTGGTATGAGCAGAATCCTTTTTATATCTCTGGATTGGGTGGGTGAGATGAGAATAGTGGTCTAAAATGTATGCGTTTTTCCTTTTTCCTTTTTCATTAAAATAGCTTAAATAGATGCTATAATCAAATAACACAAAGGGGTTTCCGGTGAAAAATAACTCTTTTTCCCACCTTGGGATCCCTGTCCCTTGATCTCTCTCCCCAGAGGCAGCCGTAGTTACCAAATTTTCTGATTTTCCTCTTAAAAATTAGTCCCTGACCAGCTAAGGACATGTGTGTGTGTGTGTGTGTGTGTGTGTGTGTGTGTGTGTGTGTTTCCTTTCTCCCTGCTTAGAGGGTTCTACAACCACATTTTTGCACCTGCCTTTTTTGTCTTAACCGTGTGTCTTAGGAATCATTCCAGACCACTTGACCTCATTCCTACAAATAGAACTCTGTTGTGAGCCTATCGTGTTAGGTATTACCTGTTCCCTTTGGGTGGGTTTGCAGCCAGGCCTTGGCCGTTACGGACGGTACTTCAGGGACTGTCTTTTCATGTGATACACAAGAGGGGAGGGGAGAAGGTGGCTCTCAGCCCATCTCAGGTTCCAGGAGAGAGTGGTGTCAGCCGGCGGGCCTGTCTTCCCGCAGTGGGACCAGGCCACAGGAAGAATCCCCAGGTCCACCTGTACTGGTCAATTTTCTCAATTTCGTCACAAAATCAGTGTTAAAATGAAATTACTAGAAGCTAAATATGTAAGTGAAAATAGGCTATTTTTTTTCCCAGAGGGGAAAAACCCCCTACGTTAGTGTTAATTTTAGCATGTGTGCTACATTGACAATCCCAATACACAGGTGTTCTACTGTACATGCTTTGAAGGTTAAAATGGCCTGACTGTAATCAGCTGTAATTACACCATTTGGTGTATTCTCGGAACAGTTTGGTACTGTTGAACCAGCCCACCTACAGTCGCAGTCTTCGTTCTGGCTGTTCTTACCCAAGAACTCCTTGCCTTATAAGTGGCATCAGAATTCCATTAATATCAAAGCAGCGCTATTCACTTAGCTCCAAAGCACAGTGGTTATGCAGATCATTTGGGTAAGGGCAGTGCCATCCAGACTTGTGACTGGTACTTTGTCACGTGCTGGGAAAGGGCTAGAACCTGGAAGGAATTCATTTTATGTGAAATAATGCTGACCTAACCAGAGACCCAGAGAGGCCTTTTACTGGTAGGTGGCTGTCTGTGGACGCTTGGGCGGCCTCTGGTCATCAGTGGTCATCTTTATGCCGTTTGCTTTGGTTTGGTCGTGCTGGCCTCTCAGGAGCAGCGTGAAGACGAACGTCCAACTTCTCCCCAGACTCCCATTCCTGGTTTCTCCTGAACTTGAGTTTACCCTCTTGCTCTCAAGCTTCTGTTTTAACTATGGGTGTTCACCTTGTTGGTTCTTGGGGAGCTGCCATCATCCTTCATTTGTTCTTGGTCTGTGTACTTTTGGTCATTTGTCCCCAAACTATGCTTGTCACTCTCCCTGTTTTAGAATATTCTATAATGACTTCTCAGTTAATTAAAATAATGTCTCTGCCACCTCAGGGCTAATGAGTATTGGGACACTTGAGTGGTAGGGGCTTGACCTTGTCTTTGATGTCACCTGCCTCCTCGTGTCCTGTTTCTAAGTCAGCAGGAACTTTGCCTGTAGTATAAACTTCACTGAGCGTTCCAGTAGGAATAATAATAGGTATGAGAATGGGACTAAGCTTTGGGGAATATGACTTTTTTTCTAGTCTGGGGTGAAACATGTTATAGCCAATCAGAATTCAGTAAAGCAAGTTACTGGCTTAGTTGGCAAACAAACAAACAAACAAAAGGTGATAACAGAAAGTGATGAAGAATGCCCAGACCTTTCATATGGCCTTAAATGCAGCTCTGTTCTCTACAGTAGAACATGTCTGTGTGTTGGTTATCTGCTTTGAATAACTCCATTGGATTCTCCCTGGCACACTATATATGCCACCCTGTCCTGCTGTCAGCCTGCAGGGCTCCCACACCTGTGACCCATGAGGCAACCTAACATGGTCACCTGCCCCTAACTGTCTGCTCATGTGATCACATAATGTCTCTCAGAACAAATAGAAATTGTTTTTTGCATTGTTCCCTTGTAAGTGTCCTGGGTGCTGCTTCCTTTCCTTAGACAGAGGCGTTGATGTGCAGTGTCCACTTTAGTGTTGGTTTATGTAGTTTCATGCATTTGTATTTTCCTAGAGTGGACGTTCTCAGAGGTGGAGGGTGACATACAAATCATGGGCAGCCGGGCATGATGGAGGACACTGACAACAACAGAAACGTGTTAGGGCTGAGCAGGGAGCAGGCCTTCGAAGTCAGTCCATCATGGAGGAGATGCTATTCGGTTTCTTTTCAAAGCTGGTCCTTCCCCCCGATAATGCTGCCCCTGCTTTCTCCAATTTTCCATGGTTCCATTACCTCCTAGTCTGGGCCGCATGTGGGAGACCTGACGCGGCGTTAACTGTACCCTCTAAGTATCTGACAGCGGACCCCAGAGTGAATTTCCATCACCTCATCTGTGAGCTGCTGCCCAGACTCCGTCCACAGGCTGCAGCAGTAGCAGCCACCTGGGGAAGAGCTTTGGGATGATGAACCGATTTTCTCTTATTGATAAGACGTCTCATTTTCCCCGTTTTCATTGAAATGGTCTTGAGCCAAGGCAAGCGCTGCTACAGACGTCATTCAAGAAGCTCATTGTTATTTTAATGACTGCATTAAACCGCGCAGGAAATTAGAGGGCCCGGGTAATTGAGCTGTGGAAAATTATAGCTGGAGGAATTCATAGCTCTCCTGTCATAATGGAATCCGGCTCTGGCGGCTGCCGAGAGGGCAGAAGTGCATCTTGAGAATTGTGTATACTGTATATTTATAAAAACCATTTTTCTTCCCTCTGCTGCACCTTTATTTATTTATCGTTATGAGTCAAGGGTATCCATTTGAAAACCTAATTTCCTCCCCTTGGTGATTTACTGCATGTGATTGCCTCGTACCACTGCCATTAACTCAAGGTTACAGTGGTTAACAAGCTGATTCTAGACAACCGAGTCCCACAGCAGGGTCCCTTCCTGGGGCGGAAATGAATTTTATCTGCAGGAATCGTTGGCGATCACGTTCTGATACAGTGGGGAGTGCCTCCTTTTTTATTCTCACCCTCTTTTCCATCTTACTAAGAGGTGGGATGTTTGGGTCCGACCACCTTGGGTCAGGGTCATGAGCACCCTGAAGTTCGAGCTGAGCAGCATGCTGACCAGGGCTGCGTTTAGGGTAAATGGGTGTGGCCACCTTTAAAGTCCTTATTAACTGCAAAATGAACCTGAGTTGGGGACCTCTAGGCTCAAAGCATTGTGCAGCTAAGTTAGTGATGGTCTTTTTTTTTTTTTTCCTGAAGAAGAAAATCAAATTGTGGCTTACACACAGGCAGTACCTGACACTTGCTCCTGGGAGACAGGGCCAGTCGTCGGTGTCATTATCTGCTTACAAGTTCAGCTGGAAGTTGGGCACCTTTGCTGTCTCCCCTGCTTCCACTTCCTCTTCTGATGCTGGACTCTTTGAGGACACGAATTAGCATCCTCCTGAATATTTTTTCAGTATCTGATGAACAATTACTACTCTCTTACTTTGTGCCAAGCACTGTGCTACCAAAAGTGAGGGTGCACACAGCCTCATCCTTGCTGACGGGCCACGTGCAGTCCGGGGAGAGAGACAGAAAAGACAGAATTCAGTGTCACATGCTACATGCCAGTGCAGAGATGGGCTGAGCATGCTGCAGAGGTCATGTAGGAGATGACCTCTAACTGCTCCCGTGAGTGACACCATGAGGTTTTTGGGACATGCATGCCCCTTTTCTCTGGTCATGGTGCCTTCGCTTGGTGACCCAGGTTGTAGGCCCCACAGAGCGCTGGAGTGAGGCCAGTCTGCAGTGTCTGGATCTGCCTGGGTTCTGAGACGATCACGCTTGAGAACTGCCACCAGTCAGAGTGCCCAGGAGGTGAAAGATGTTCATGCTGGTCTCCAGGGGGGTTTGCTGTCCCCAGGGCTCCTGTGTCCTTCGGGTGTTTGGGACATCCCCCGAGTGCTGCTCTGTGTGTTCTCAGTGCCCCTGGCTGTTTGTTTCCTAGGTGGCCAAGCGGGTGCTCTTACTGTCGGGCACGCCTGCCATGTCGCGGCCTGCGGAGCTCTACACGCAGATCATTGCCGTCAAGCCCACCTTCTTCCCTCAGTTCCACGCCTTCGGACTTCGCTACTGTGATGCCAAGCGGGTATTTGTTCCCTGTCCCTCCCCCAATCTTGTCCCTTCGCCTTGGCCATGGTGTGATCAGAAGAGCACTGGCCAGGGAGCTCTGCCCAGAGCTGGGCGTGTCCTCAGGGTACGATGAGGACAGTCCCTCCCAGGTTCATGGTTTCTGGTGAAGGGACCAGCGGCTGATGTGTAGGTGTGCGTAGGGGGCCGAAGCGAGCTGGAGGCGAGGCCAGGTCCCGGGCGGAGGGAAGGGAGTAGACGAGGCCGGGGATGGTCCTTGGCATGGGGAGAGCATGAAATAGTCCCCTGGAAACGTGAAGGAAGCTCTCTGTGCAGAAGAGGCAAAGGAAGCCTGTGAGCAGGTGGCGAGGGGAGCCTGTCAGCCACGCAGCCTGGGCGGGCTCTCCAGTGAGGCTCGGCCTGCAAGCCTCTCTGACCTGCACAGCGGTCTGTGGACACGGCACCAGCAGCATGGTGACAGCAGCCTGTGCCGCTTCCGTCCTCTAAACACAGCAGTGGAAGCCTTGTAGACACAAACGCCATTGCACTCAAAATCTCGATTTCTAAAACCTCACTTTTTTAAAGTGAAAATAAAAAAGATTATTTCGTGACACGGGGAAGTACAAGAGTACAAAAACGTAGGAAGCACAATTTTCCCTCCTTTCCCCCCTGCATTCTTTCCTGCCTTCCTCACTCTCTCCTCTCTCATGGATGATGGGAAGGTAATGTCCACCAAATGGATTACTTTTACACTCAGAGAAAAATCAACATTTTTTAAATATCTAAGTCACAGTATTCACAAATCACAAATCCCTCCTGCAGGGCCATTGGCTTCCTTTGTGTTCCTGAACCTGATGTAGCCAGCTGAGTGGGGGACACTGGTCTCCTCACAGGTTCCCTTGTGTCTCCTCCAAAGCCACCCACTTCAAAGGGATGCCCTTGCCATATAAAAGGCCACTGTCGGAGGATCAGTCCGTTGCTTGGCTTTCCTCTAGATCCCGCAGCACCTCACTTTTGACTGTAGGTCATAAAATATCTAGCTGCTCCAGATGCTCTGTCTCATAAGCCCAAGGAAAAGCGTCACGGAGCCTGAGAGGAGGAGTGGGAGCAGAGGGGCCCACGACTTCCTCTGTGATCCCTGGATCTCCGCATTGATCGCTGGATCACAGGTCACGTGCAGAGGGTGCGGGCTCTCTGCTCTTTTCCCAGGTGGACTTTGCAGAGATTCCCTGCACCGGGCCTCTTCGGGCACTGACAGGCCCCGGCTGGTGACACACTCGCCTCTGCAGTCTGGGGGCTGACTTCAGTGAGTGAAGAAGCACAGCACAGGCGGCTGCCACTGCTGGGGACCCTGGTCGTGCTTCCTGGTATAGACTAATCAGACCTGATAGCCTGTCACACCGGGCAGCAATAATGTCACCGACTGCCTTTTTAAAGTATAGTTTCGACCTGTGGATGGCCAGGGAGGTCTGCCCCAAGCGGTTGGGAGGGCTTTCTCTGAGACTTGTAATCCACATGTGTCTCCCTCGTGTAGTTCCTTCAGCTCCTGCTTGCTTCTCTCTGCCTTCTGCAGGCTGACCTAGGCCTCCCTGACATGGTTCTCTAGGCCATCCCTGGATGACCAGAGCTCCTAGGATGCCATCTCTGTCCTATCTCCCTTCTAGGTTGGTGGTGTGTTCTTGGCCTGAGCTGGGAGGCCTCTTGGTGTCAGGCAGCCATAGCCAGGTTGGCCAAAGCCTGTGCACATTTCTAGGTTCTTCCCCAAAAACAAGCTGAGAAAGGATGGCCCAGGGAGTGGGCTCCTTAGTTGCGTGGGTGTTCAGATTTTCCTTAACGGGCCATGCTGTTTGCCTCTAGGACTGGGCTGCTTTCTCTCTGGGAAGAGACCTGCAGTCCAGGGCCTTCCCCTCCTCCTCCCCTCTCAGGCCCACCAGTGGGCACAGCTCTCCTGTGTGCTGGGGTCTTGGTTTGCTGTTCACTCTCTAACCCAGGCTTCGGAACATTCGTAGTCTGAAAACAAAAGGGAAGATTCACAAATTTCTCTTCCTAAGCTCTACTTTCAAAACCAAGGCCAAGGCAGTGAATTCATCCCTCACCAGTACGGCAGGGTCAGACTGCTCAGACTCCTAAACGCTGTTCCCATGAGGTTCTTCGTGTCCCTGAATTCAGACACCAGACTTTGGCCCCTTCTCAAGTGCAAGTCGAGTCTCCTTTTTCCTGTGTTCTGCTATAACTGTGTAAGCCCTGACGCCACATGCTGAGCGTCCTCTGGCTTCTTTCTTGTGGGCGGTGCCCCCACTGCAGAGGACTAGCTGGACCCCAAAACTGCATTAATTCAGACCTTAAGGATTCCTGCTTTGTAATCAAATCACAATGCCACCAAGCCGCCAGTTATAGCCTGGAAGGCCCTGTCCCTTCGGAGAAATGGCTGTAGCATGCCCCTTGCCTGTGCCGTCCCGGAGGAGCTTTGCTACATAAGTTCATGATGTAAATAAGACTCTCTGCTTTATTTTTAAATACTTTTTAAAAGAAACTTTTCAAGTACTTTAAAAATATTCACTCAAATTCAAACAAAGTACTTACAGTGTAAATTGTAGTGCTTCACAGAGTTAATTGCAGACCATTTTTAGCTTCTTATTGAGACAGGAAATTTCTCGGTTATTAAATGTACTTAGAACCATATGCTTCTTTAACAAGATCTGTAATGTGCTTTCCCCGTGGATCAGTCCAGATTTGATGGATTGTATATACTTTTCATGGTCCTGCAAAGCCCTTCTGGTGTGATTTGTACCTTTGTCCTATTTGCAGATAATCCACTTTCTGAAAAAGCCTTCTCTTCCTGGGCTGTCTGGGCCCATGGGGCAATAATGTTCAGCTAGGGATAGAAGAGGCTACAGATGGAACTGCCCTTATGCCCCACACGGTCTCTTCCTGTGCTTCCAGTGGTGCCCATCATCTCCCCAGTCTCTCATGCCATCCTCAAATCCATCCTTTCCCCTTCTGGTTGCCCCCTCCACACACCCACCCACCCTCCTATAAAACAGACAATGTCCTCTTCATCTGGGTGTCCTTTCTCCCACCTAGCCCACTGCCCGGTGTGTGGGAAGTTTCCAGTAAAAGCTTGTTGGATTGTGATTATTCTGAAGTCCAGTTTAAAATTTTTTGGCATTATTGGATCTTAACCTGCAAGATTAAGGACTGATAGAACTTAGGAGTATGATATTCAAATTAATTATGACACCCACTTGTTCCCAGCATGATTTTTATTGAATGTGGCTGGGAGGCCAGGGCTACGCGCATGTGTGTGCGTGTGTGTGTGTGTGTGTGCGTGCATGCGTGCGTGTGTGTGTGTGTGTGTGTGTCTCTTGCATTAACAGAAGCCAATGACAGGAGTGCCCCGTGCTGAGTTCATTTTCGACCACGTAGTATGAAGACATTTGCTGAGAAACTCCAGTGGATTTCAGAGTGTTTTTTTAAAAGAAGCCATTTCTCATCATTTTATTTCTCCACCTTGACTGTCTCTTTGCATCTCAATCTTACAAAGGCTTGTAGGATACCTCCCACGTCTCCCTAATTATACTAGGTCCACTGGCCCTCGGAAATGAACAAGGTAGTTAGCAGTCAAGGGGAGGGTAAGGCATGAGGGGAGATGAGAGGCTAAAAAAATAAGGAAGCAGACACCCTAGCTCCCTGTTTTCTTTGTTTTTTTGTAAGATTGTAGAAATCAGTCCTTTTTCCAGTGAGACTGTTAGTGAAAGATAGGGTTTTTATTTTAATTGCTAACTTCTCTAGCCATGTGGCGGGGAATAGACATTGTTGCTCCGTGCCTCCCATGAGCTACGGGATGAGGGAACCAGGTTTATGAAAGGCTGCCTGGCACTTTGAAACGCATCTCTGGTTTCAGCCAGGCCGGCACAAACCCGTGCTCTGGGCTCCTCTCAGTCCCGCCACCAGCACTGCAGTTGCATTTACTGCGTTGCTCTTGGTTGTGTTGGAGTGATCATGCTGAAGATCATTGGCTTTTCAAGTCCCTGTAAACCTAATCGAATACAGATGTTACTACGTTGTACAATGGACTCCTTAGTGTAAGCCCTTGGGGAAGATAATCTTTGTACTTAGTATGCAGGAATAGCCTGACAAGCTGGAGTCTCATTTGCTTTGTAATGTAATGGACACCAAACCACTGACATCTTGCCTTGGCTGCTAGAAAACTTCAGTGCCAAATTGTAGAACGCCATGATACATGCTTTTGGTTCCTGTTCTTCCTGACTTCCTTTTCCCCTTTCCTTCCTGTTTCTTGTGTGGGGTTTTACTCATCCTTTAAAGCAGTGGTTCTCAGCCTTCCTACTGCCGTGACCCTTTAATACAGTTCCTCGTGTTGTGGTGACCCCCATAAAATTATTTTCGTTGCTACTTCATAACTGTAATGTTGCTACTGTTATGAATCGTAATGCAAATATCTGATACGTGTTTTCCGATGGTGTTAGGGGTCGCGACCCACAGGTTAAGAACCGCGGCTTTAAAGCCACTTGACGCTCCCTGAACACAGCCAGGGGAAGAGAGGGTTGTGAGAAAAGAAGCGTGCGGGCCAGTGACGGCCCTGTTACCTTGGCCTGGGGTGGCTAACGGGCTGCACCTCTGTTCTTCCTCCACAGCATAACTGGGGGTGGGATTACTCAGGCTCCTCCAACCTGGGGGAGCTGAAGCTCCTTCTGGAGGAAGCGGTCATGCTGCGACGCCTCAAATCTGACGTCCTCGCCCAGCTCCCAGCCAAACAGCGCAAGATGGTGGTGGTCGCCCCGGGTCGGATCAGTGCCAAGGCCAGAGCGTCCCTGGATGCGGCAGCCAAGAGGATGACCGCCAAGGACCAGTCTGTGAGTCAGGGGCTGGAGATGGGGACTTGGACGTTGTGTTCACAGGCATCTCTTCCTGGCGGTGGGGCTCTTTGGAGACGACCCGGAGTCTTCTGAACCTGCCTTTCTGTAACCTCTTCCCCACTCCCTGGGCAAGGACAGTGAGCCCATTTCATTTCTCAGCCTACCTGGTCTACTTGGAAAATCTCCTCTGAGTTTGCATTTGGGGGCTTGCTAGATCACTGTTGATGGATACTCATAAAAATAAACACCAGGGCAACTGCAGGATGGTGATACATAATCTGAATCCCTCAAAGAAAGTTGGAATTTATGCTTAGTGTACTTTGAGAATGCCACAGTATGGGAACAGTTAGGGTAATACAAGGAAACTGAGGCTCTAGACGCTGCAGTTTGCCCATGGTCTGTGGCTTCTCTGTAGAGGAGCTGAGGCTGTATCCCAGCTTGTTACCCCTCTGTTGTGGGGTCCTTTGCACTGTGGTGGTTTTTTCCTTTCCAAACACTTTCATTTTATGTCTGTCATGAGTGTCTTACTATGCTAAGCACCACAAAGTAATCTGCACCAGTTCCATTTCTGTCCTTTTGGGACAAACCTTGCCACTTTCATTGCCAACAAAGTAACAGTCATTGACATTTTTTGGCATTATCATAAAGCATTAATTTAGGCTTGATATTACCCTGTATGAATAAACTTCGATCTAGATGAGAGCTCAGCATTCTGGGAAATTACAAAATAAATAAAATGACAAGGGACAGAATACGTAATTTTTTTAAATGTTATTTTACAGTGTGATGAACCAGACTAACTGGTAATTTAAGAAGCCGAGGATAGGGTGAGGATGCATGGAGCAGCGGTCAGGCTGTATTTCGTTTATGTTTTATTATGTGTAATAGTCTGGATGGTCTGGAGGAAATGAGCAGGCATAATCTTTTTGCTGTGGAGCTTTCAAACAAAGGTCTGCAACGTTGATGTGGACATATAGACCAGCAGTTCTGAAATTATATGTTAATGGAACCATGAGTGGAGCCAGACTGTTCTGTTGCTAAAGTCAGTCATGGTGGTCTTTTCTGATTTCTACAGATAAAAATTCAGTGAATGGAATATTTCTTCTCAGTTTTAAGTTTTTTCTTTTAACTTTATTAAGCCTTTAATGTCTACTAACTTGTGCCCACTGGTAAATTCTACCAGATAAGAAAGCCAATGAATAAGTACACCAAATACAGTACTAATGGAACGAATTCAGACGTGATATTTTTAGATGCAAAGATCTGAATATTTATCAAATGCTGTGTTTTAGTACCCCGTGTGTGTGATGGAAGTCAGACTACCGGTATTTCGTGAGACTCCCTCGAGAACACCCTTGCCTGTGGCCGGTCCTCCTTCTGAATCAGGTTGAGAACAGCCAGTGTAGACATCTGAAAAAGCAGTCAGTGGGCCTTTGCATTGAGGACAAAAGTACAGTTAACTGGCCAGGAGGCAACCGTAAATTGTGCATGTGGCCAGAGAGACATAGAAAGAAGTATTAATGGAAGTGTGGGAATGATGCACTTAATGCTGCAAAGTTTGAAAGCATTTGTTAAACTTTCTGCCAACTTGCATGGTTCCTCAAGTTAGGCGAGTGGCTCTTTCCAAAGAGGATTTCAGATGTAACCTGAAAGTTTGATTTTCTGAGTTTATAGGCAGTGAGTAATGTGAAATTGTCTAGGCTGAGCCATGGGAATGAGGAATGATGGATGTTTTATAATTTCTGGTAGCTGTGCAAATCCATTATGTTATTTGGGATCTGTTGATATTTTCTTACCCTAAAAAAGGAAGCCCTGACCTGCCTCATGGGCTCCGTGCAGGAAAAATACACAAAAGCAGTACCAGCTGCTCAGAAAAGCATCCCACCGGTAGGGTGATTATCATCTCTGCCTCTTCAGCATCCCCGGGTCTTAATGGTGTTTTGCAGATTATGAAAATGAGGCCTAAATGGCAGTGTAATTCTTCAAGAATCCAGCAGAGAAAGAGCCTACACCTCTTCTTGGTCTCATGGTTGAGTTGCTCTCTGCTTCCATGAGTCTTAGGAAAGTTAAGAGTTTGTCCCTGAAAGAGAGAAATTGAGTTGGTACAGATAACCTTCAGCATGACATTGGAGCCAGACACCAAATTCTTTCTGATAATAACGATACTTGTAGTAAGATAAATCCTTGAAAATGGGGTTTTCCTTTGTCTTCTTTAATGTAAATTTATTTCTATAATGGAAAATCCAAGGAGAAAACAAACGTATGAGCTTTATGGTTTGGACCATCAGACCTTTCTTGCCCCTAAAGCCACCAGTTGGTGCTTCTGTAAACTGGGGATCGGATCAGGAGCACCACCCCAGCTTCCTCAGGAAGGGGAGCCCGTGCCTACTGGGCATTGGACTAGACAAATGGCCGCAGACACACCTTCCTAACCTTGACCAGCTATGAAATCCTGAGCCAAGAGTTAAAATGGGGAATCATGGTTTTATGGTTTTAGTCAAATAAGGAGGTCCGTGAATCTATAGAAAGTTACCCCCACCCTCCATTTTTATAGTTACTTTTCAGCTCAGTTTCCCTGCAGTTTTGCACATTATGGTGGCTCCAGCAAAGCCGTGCTGACCTGTCAAGAAGTGAATTTTTTCTTTGTTCCCTCACACCTTCCCATCGGGAGGAAGGCATTTTTTAAAAAGCTTTACATCACAGAGGCCAAGGTGAAGCAGCCAATTTATAAAATGTAACGTACAGCGAAAGCTTGTTCTCGTTCTCAGCTGAAATAATAGCTGTCTCTTCACAGGCTAAGAAAAGCCGGCTCTAATCGTCTTTTGTCTAACACCTCTTTTTGATCAGCGAGACCACAAGCAGCAAAACGGAGCGAGTCCATGTGGACTTCCAGGGGACAGGATCAGCTCACCCTCTGCCACTTGGCAGCCCGTTCAGCTCTCCAACATAGTAAAAGAAATCCGAAACCCCAGTAGGTCTAATTTAATAAAAGTCTAGGAGGCAAGAACAAAAAATGCAGGTTATTAAAAACTTCCTGGACTGTGGCTGGCAAAAGAAGTGAGATCATTAATGGACTATTATTCTGTCTACCCAGTCTGGGGGAGGCTTTTGTTTTCAGGGTTTTTTTGTTTGTTTGTATGTGTTTAAGATAAAACTGTTGATTTCTCCCATGTTAAAAATTTAATATGCTTATTGTATAAATCTGAAAAATAAAGGGAAGTACAGTAGATACCATTTCTTAAACATTTTTATTACTATAAAAAAGATTCACCCATCTTTTATATCACAGAATTTCAGCATATGTCATTTGGATTTTTTAAATAAAATGAATGTATATTTTAAAAAAAATATATGTTACTTATATATACACATATAAACATACATATAAAATTTACATGTGTAATAATCAATATACGAAGGGGCTGTCTGGAAAGTATCCAGCCTTGTAGTATGAAGAGTAGGGGCATTTATGGCAGGAGTTTTTCCCAGACAGCCCTCGTATATATTTTAAAAGCATAAGTGGGATCATATAAACATACACCAGGCGAGGAAGAAAACAGGTTATAAAACTGTGTCATGAACACTTTTCCATATTAAATGTTCTTTTAAAACATAATATTTAAACGCTGTGTAGAGCTTTCTCAAATGGCTATATTATAATTTTGCCAGCCATTTTTAGTTGGACATTGAAGTGAATTCAGCTGTTCACTATTCTAAGTAATAGTACACTGGAAGAGTGGCTGACTTGTGAATTTGTGTGCTTCCAATGATGCCATGCGGATAAATTTTAAGAAGCTGCTGGATTGTAGGGTCGGGCATATTTTGAAGGCTTTGGTGTACACTGACAAATCATTCCCAAAAAGGGCAGCCCAGGGTGCCATCCACCAACCATGTGCAATAAGGTGTTCGTTTCCTCACACTCGGCTCAGCTCCGCGTGGAAAGTCTTCTGGCGAGGTTTCTGAAAGCGCCTTTCACCATTTCTCCTTCTGTTGGATTTACCCTCTCTCTTTCTTACTAGCAAGTGGTGGGGTGAGTGAGTGTGGGTGGGAGGGAGGGACTGACACAGGAGTAAAACAGTAGACCCAGGGTGCCTGGGGTGCAGTCTCCTGCGGGTAAGGTCACCATAAGGAACCAGGCTCTGTGCCTTGAACATATCCTCCTAGGGACTGCATTAGGTTAGAGGCCCTAACCTGCTGCAGGGGAGGGACCCTTTGAGGGTATATGAAGGGACTTCATGAAGTTTGTGAGCTCAGTGGCCAGAGGCCAAAGGTTGTATATGTGTCCAGAGCCTCAACGGAGTCTAAACTCCTGTAGCTGAGAAACAAGTTCAGGTACACTTCCGTGGAGTTGCATTTTCAACCCAAGTTCCCAGGAAGTTTAAATTAATTGAGTTGGGCCACTGCCACAAAACAGAAGGGATTGTGGCCTCTGCTGCCAAAATACAGGTAAAAGTGAAATGGATCCACTACCCTGGCAGTGCCCCCCACGAATTCCTGTGGCTCCTGGGTACCTTTCTTCCTCCTCATCAAGACCTAAGGAAAGATGCTGTTTAAAGCCAAGAAGCTCTTGTGACCAGGCAGCATTTTCCACCGTCTGTGGTGTCCATGATTTAGGGTGCAGCCTGGCTGTGGCTGCTTTCCTGAGTTACTAAGGGGCCAGGAGTAAGGAGTTGTGGACCAGAGGTGTTACCACTCTTGGCTCACTTCTTTGTTCCATGAGGAAGCTTCCGTGTCAGTCCCTGGCCTTACAGGCCTCGGCATGGGAAGGTGGGCATCTGTAAACACGTGCTTGCTGGTGGAGGGAGATGGCTGCCCTACCAGTGGTTACCAAGCATCTTTCTCATCTCTGAGAGTGCAGAGTGATCAGAAATGTTATGTCATATTATTAGGAAATTATTTGAGCATCTCCTGTGTTAGCATCCTTTATTAGTGTTTATTTAGATGCAAGCTATAGAGAAAAATGGTTTCTTCTCTTCAGAAGTCATTTACCTTATGTGGGAGACAGGCCAGCAACGCATGAGCAATGGTTTTGAGATGACACTAGAATAAACTAGTTGGGGTCAGTGGGAATTGATTTAGCAAGTCTTGGATGGAAGTGAGCTGGGTCAGCCAGGTTGGTCACCAGTGGGCAGAAAAAAAGGGGGAGGCAAAAACACAGTGGGCCAGTGTCACACATAAGTTGTCCCCAGGCTGTGGTAGATAGGTGTACTTATTAGCAAGGCCACACTTCAGCTGATCACGTAAGCTAGGTACGTATGGTGAGGCCCCACCTGAAATGCCTTTCCAAAGAGCTTCCGTATCCCTTGCCTCATTTATTCTCACCACAGCTTGCAGTGGGTGACAGAGTAAGTATTAGGCCATGTGTCTGATGACCGAACTGGAGTGCAGGCAGTTCCTGGGTAAGTCAGGGTCTCCTGGCCCTGGTGGTTGGTGTTAGGATTTGTACAGCTCACGGAGGTGAGAACTGTGTCAGCTTAGCTCAGAGTTCTCAGAGAGGGAGACTTTAAACCCTCAACTCCTCTTTCCACAGAAAGGACAGCAGAGGGAAGCCCTCATTCTCTTCTTCAACAGAACAGCCGAAGTGAAAATCCCATGTGTCATGTAAGTAGTCACCACGTGCTGACATTTTTCTCTCTCGTCTTTAAAAAGAAACACCTAATATCTTAGTCTCCCTGAGTGGTTTTACTGCTTTGTGAGAAATGATCAGAGATTCCAATGACAGCTGCCTTACCTGTAAGGTTTAGGGTGCCATCACCCACACAGCGTGTCCCTGGAGTGCTGCCCGGATGTGCGGGCGTCCCGGTGAGATCCCGTCTCCACCCAAGTGGGCTGGAGCTGCTGCCTCGCAGGAGGAGGGTGGGGTGGCCCAGACACCAAGGTGGAAGGTTCCTCAAACTGGAACTGCTCATGTGCCTGTAGGAAAAAAACGGGCTTTCATGAAAGACCTAGAAGCTGCTTCAGGTAATTCTCTGGTCTTTGTCAAAGACCTGATGTTTATCTACATAAAAAGGAAAATGTCAGGCAAGTGGCCATCATCACAGAAAGTTGAAGTAATTTCTGTTGTCCGAATTATTCACTGACTTGGAAAACAATTCAGTTGCCTGCCTTTCTTAAGAAAGAAAAGCCCACTCACATTCAAGTATCGCTGTGGTAGAAAGTCGAGGCAACTCTAGTGACGTGCAGTTTGCCTGATTTTTTTATTGTTTAACATTCATGGGAGACTCGGGTGGGATCATGGTCCAAGTGATTAAATGACAGTGAGTGAATTTGGTGTGGGTTGCGGGTCCCCAGTGGGCTGCAGGGACTCAGATCTGCGGCTAAGTGGGGACACACCCTAACGCCCCCTCTCCCTCCGCACTCTTAGATGTGATGAGAGACCGAGTTTGAGTTCACTGAGGTCATTGAGTTTCAAGATTCTCCACAAAGCCTGCTCCCCTTCACCCCCTGGGCTCTGTCCTTCTCATTTATGGTGCAGTTAGGAGACTCATGAACTCTGGCTGTGGTCTTCATGGCCTGGAAGCTTATCTCAGAAGCGAATTGCCCCCACCAACCCATTTCTCATGTGCCTAGAATAACAGATGGCCGGGGGGTCAGTCCTTTTCCTCTTGGCTGTGACCTACAAAATTCAGCGGGTATTGAGGGCTGGGCCCAGAACCACCCGTTTCCCATAGAAATCATAAATCTAATCATTTTGCCACCTCATAAACTCAGTGTTACCATGTCTTACTTCATTCAGGCTGCCATAACAAAACACCGTAGACTGATACTGATAGACTGGGCAGCTTAAACATTTGTTTCTCAGAGCTCTGGAGGCGGGGAAGTCCAGGTTCAAGGTGCCAGCAGACTCAGAGTCTGGTGAGGGTTCTCTTCCTCGCAGACAGTCCTCACACGGTGGAAGGGGCAGTGGTACTGTCTTGTGTCTCTTTTATAAGAAAAGCCCTAACTCCATCAGCTCCCAGAGGCCCAGCCTTCTAGCACCATCACATTTATGGCTATTGTAACACACACATTCAGTCCATAACATACTCTATGCAGAACTTTTTTTCAAAATTCCAGTATAAATTGTATAGTATTTTACTATTTTCAACAATTTGGAGATCTGTTAACTCATTTCACATTTAGAGCCTCTTCATGACCTCAGTACGACAGTGGTGCATAAACCGAGTAAGTTCTCAAGAAACTCTAGCCCTCAGAGTCACACAGCTAGTGAATGGAAATTAGATTCTAAATCTTAAAACCGCAATTTCCTCTGCTAGTTGTTGTTCTTCCCCTTCTTTGCTATTGTTTGTTTTCATTTTAAGGGACATGTTTCAGTACAGAAGCCCAGGTTGTCGTGGTAGGCAGCTGTTTCAGCCTGGTAACTCAGGGGCGTGGAGAAGGGCAGGGAAGTAGAGCCATGTCTGAGGTGTAGACGGGAGAGGCATTAGAAAGCGGGAGCCTGTGGCGATGGCATGAGTTGGCTGAGCTGATTTTGTGGCCTCGTGACGTTTTAATGCTGTAGCAATAAACATCTTTGCATATGTCATGGCAAATGTTATATCTCAAACTAATGAAAGTAGATTCTATTTAGTACCTACAGTTCACCCATTGAACTCAAATCCTATGGTTGGCCATAGTGTTGTTTGAAAGTAATTCTCAGATGTTGAGAGGACAGTCCACTTAACCTCTGTGCCACCTGTC
The DNA here is from genome assembly GCA_004026885.1 of Lyroderma lyra. NCBI lineage: Eukaryota > Metazoa > Chordata > Mammalia > Chiroptera > Megadermatidae > Lyroderma > Lyroderma lyra. The sequence goes on along the minus strand of PVJL010003863.1, from coordinate 88,404 downwards.
TGTGACAAGAGAACTGTGAGGTGTGTCCTTCTCGCAGGAGGGCACACCTGTGCTTGGGCGTGGCCTCAGGCCGAGCATGTGCTCCTGGTGTCACAGGAGGCTCACCTGCCTGCTGCCTAGCAGGAGCAGTGACCTGGGCCAGGACTGCAAACCCTCTGCAGGGCACTCACCCCAGGGACCCTCTCCTGGCTGCAGCTCCCCAGGTAGCTGCCGTCCTTTAAGGCCACTGCTAAAGATAAGGGCAGGAAGAGGGAAGAAAACACAGCAGATACTGGAGAGAAGTAAATTGGAGGGAGAGTAAAGACCAAGCGAATTGGGCCTTCACCCCATGGATTCCTTTGCCTCGGGAAAGAATTCACTTACTGCGGACTTACCTGCTGGCCCCGAAGCCGCAGCCCAGTGCGGGCGGGAGCTGGCACGCTCTCCCTCACCGGGCCCTTCGGCGTTATTAATTAGGTCTCAGTATTACACTTCCAGAAACCCGATTCCTGTCAAGAATCCCTCAGCCCCCTGCCTAGGCGTTCTCAGACCCATAGACACTTCAATTTGCATTGAAAACACATGGTAAAGATGTGTTTCTCTACCAGTTAGTTATCCTCTCTGATCCCGGGTAATAAGGATGCTTCAGGAACATATCAGAACCACATAAAACGTAAGGGTACTTCCATTTATTTGTGTATGGAAGATGACTGAAAAGTGTGCAAGAACTCTTTCTGCACCTGCCAGAAGATGGCTTGCTTCCCCACAGCTCCTAGCTTTGCTTCTTCCATTCAAATAACCTGGCATGAGGGGGTGGGGGAGAGGTCAGCTCCCAGAGAAGGGAGCGAGTGGGTGGGGGAGGACAGGTACCCTGAAGGTGTCTGCTACAGACGCAGCCACTGTTCAGTAACTGGCCTCAGCTGGATGGGTATATGTTTAATCTATTGTTTGTCATTGTGGAACTCAGTGAGTATATCATGGACCTGCTGGAAAGTGGAAGAGAGAAGTTCCTAGTGTTTGCCCACCATAAGGTGGTTCTGGACGCAATTACTCAAGAGCTGGAGAGAAAGGTAAGCGCCCTTGGAAGTTTCACCCAGGGTGCTTTATTGTTTGCGTGTCGGTGGCTCGGTCGTTCTGAGCAGGCTGAGGTCAGATCAGCACAGAAGTGAGGTGATGCTTTCCGGAAACATGCCAAAGACTTTCTAAAGACTTCTTGCCTGTAGAGCCACAGTGGGTCACAAGACCTTCCCAGTGGTGTCATGTAACTTCCTCCGTGCCCTGTACAAATTTCCCAGGAATCTAGCTTTGGGAACACCTCCCCGTGGTTCTTCCATTATTCTGTGCCAAGAATGAGGAAATGGACAAGAGAGGAAGTAGCAGGACATTTTCTCCTGTGTGGAGACAAGTATTTGGGTGAATATCCTCTTCTTTTTCTTTCTTTTCTTCCTCACGTCTGTCAGAGTGGCTTTATTAATTGTACATGGCTGTGCGCCGGCTTCGGTACAGACTTTCATGATCCTCATTAAATTGAGTGAAAACTTTCTAGAAGGATTTCCTAGGATGTTCATTAAGTGAAACACAACCTATTTTCATCCCCTTTCTCATTTTTGGTTGAATTTAGGACCGTGAATTGCCTTTTGTCTTCCTTCCTCTTTCTCATGCATGCTGGCGAGTACAGAGACAAAAACCAGCGAGCACCTATGTGTCCCCATCCAGAGGTACTCTGTATGATTCCATTTCTCTCACCTCTGTGAAGTGGAACATTTTAGAGATGTGGGACAGATTTGTAGGGACGCAGGGTAGCAGGAGGAAGGTGGGCATTGCCTCTCAGGACTCCAAAAGGGTCCTGGTGGTGTTAGAACTGTGAAGGCAGGTACATGGAAACCCACGGGGGTGGTGAAATTGTATAGAACGCATTCCCCCGAGTTTAAGTAACACTGGGGAGGTCCGGGTGGGTCGTAGCAAAGTTGGTGTCCTGGTCATGATATTATACCATAGTTGTGCAGAATATTACCATTGGGCAGACTGTACAAGGGTCTCTCTGTGTTACTGCCTGAACTATCTGTGAGTCTACGAGTATCTCAACACAAATTTCAATTTCAAAGAAAAGGAAAGACAAGACAGGTACTTCAAGTGATCAACTTGATGCTCCGGCCACATTGGCGCCAGGGCAGCGGCGTGGTCCTCTGGGCACCAGGGCGGCAGCTGACCCTGGTGCCCACCTCACTTCCCGCTCCCGTGTCCCCGCAGAAGGTGCAGCACATCCGCATCGATGGCTCCACGTCCTCGGCAGAACGAGAGGACCTGTGCCAGGAGTTCCAGTTGTCGGAGAGGCATGCCGTGGCCGTGCTGTCCATCACCGCTGCCAACATGGGCCTCACCTTCTCCTCGGCCAGCCTGGTGGTGTTCGCCGAGCTATTCTGGAACCCAGGGGTACGGGACGCAGGAGACCTCAGGCCCCGGGCACATTCCTGGCTGCGGGGAGGACGGGGCCAGTGTCAGTGGGGAAGACGGGGTTTCTGCGGGCTGTCCCGAGTGCCGTTCTCACCTTCCGTCAGCTTCCATCAGCCCTCAGGAGCACGCTCGCACTTGCCACAGAGCTCTGTGAGGTGAGGACTCGCCCCCCCATTGGCTAGCTGTCCGCTCTGCCGACAGCCTCCTGGGTGGAGCAGTCGACAGCAGTGGAAGACATTTGTTTTCTCCTTCGTGGCAGAAAGAATTTCTTTCCCCTCACATGTTCTCACAGGGAATGGCTGTCATCGGCCACACTTAGGTGACCGTGCTAGTGATGGGTGGACCTCCAGGTGGCAGGCATTGTATGCTGGAAACGCGCTCGCAGGACTCACCCCCCTCCCCGCAGTTGCATACGGCTCTCCCTCGGGTGCACTATGTTTGTTTGGCTAGGAGATCACGTTCTCATTTCATGGAGGGGAGGCGGGGAGTGTGCCGGGGCTTGGGGACAAGGGGCTGACTGCTGTGGTGGGCTGAGCTGCTTCGGGCTTGACCTACAGACAGCCTGACCCCCTGGCCTCGCAGGTGCTGATGCAGGCTGAGGACCGGGTGCATCGCATTGGACAGTCGAGCTCCGTGGGCATCCACTACCTCGTGGCGAGAGGCACGGCTGACGACTACCTTTGGTATGGCTGGCTGCGGGTCGGCAGTGTGGGTTGAGCAGGGGTTGACACAGCTGATGGATGTCCTTTGCTTCCCTAAGTGCTTCTGCTTTTTGCTGTGGGCTTCAGGGATCCCCGCAGCTCACCCATTAGCAGTGCCCTTGCACTTTCATCAGGCTGCATTTAGCTCCTCACAGCACTCACTGCTGACCTGCAGGGTGCAAGAGGAAGTCTTGTGGGAATAAGAGGGCGTGGCTCCTCCCTCCCCACCACCCCCCACCGCTGTCCTGAGACTAGGGAGGGGAACTGGTTGTGATGAAATGTGGGTGAAACTTGTAAAACTCTGTTCCTCACCTGAAGACACTTGTTGAGCCAGGGTGACCTTCCCCTTCACCCCTTTATCTTGTGCATTGGTGTAATAAGGTCATTTTATGGCTGCTGGACCATTGGGAGAAAGTGGCTCCCCCGGGCTATGTCGTGCTTTGTTTCGTTAACAGAGCTGGGGGTTTGTGTCTGTTATCTAAGGGGAAAAATCCCAGAATGCTCCTTCCCAGCCCCATTGCCCGCTTCCTGATAGAAGTTTCTTGATTACCTCAGTTTCCACTACTCATCTGTTTCCAGCCTTGTGACTGGGGGCATCTTACATCTGTAGGGCATGCATGTTGTCCCTACTTGCCTGGCTTGGTGTAGTGGACTGGTTAATTGGGCATCTCATAACAACACCAGGTTCAAAATTTTGTTGTAATGAAGCAGCATTTATTTCCTACACGTCTTCCGGTAGAAGAAAAATTTGTACCTGATAAAATGTGCCCTAAATGGGTTGGCTTACAATTAAAAGGAGGCAGATATTTTAGGATGGGCATTGTGCCTTGAGAAACACAAAAATGTGAAACGGTAGGCAGTTCCAGCCCCGCCAGAGTGAGGAGGGTGGGCTCGTTTTAACCGGTCCGCTGGGTCCATGCGGCTTGGATTCACTGTAGCTCATTTCTCCCCGCCAGGCCCCTGATTCAAGAGAAGATTAAAGTTCTGGGTGAAGCTGGGGTTTCCGAGGCCAATTTTTCAGACATGATAGAAGCCACTGATTACATCTGTAAGGTAACCAGCACATGACTCCCCGCCCCTGGGGCAGGGGGAGGCATTGAGCTGCCTGCCCAGCCCGTGGGGCCTGGGTAGGAAGGTATGAATCGTTCCCCTAGCCCAGGAGCCGAAAACGAGGGTCTGCCATTCGGTCTGTGTGTGCATCCTTCATGGGGAAGTAATGGCACAGGCAACTCCTACTTCTGACCTTCCCTCAGAGAGTCTCATAAAAGCAGTGCTTCCAAGTGCCACCTCTTCCATCAGGTTGTCAGGAGCTGATACAGAACTCTCCATGGCAGCTGTGGGATTATTGCAAAAAGTACATAGCAACACCACACAGCCAGGCTGCACCGCAACACGTCCCTAGCACAGAATGAGGAGTATTCAGTAGCAGGTGTTGCTTTTCTATAACATATTTTTCCCTTGGTCGGGGCATTTTGTTCTCAGTGTCTCCCATTGTTACAGAAGGGTGAACTGAGGCAGGCAGAACAATGAGACTTGCCCATAGCCTTGTGAAGGCCCCCAAGGTGGAAGGCTTCCCAGCTCGGCCCAGCGTTCCTTCTGTGACAGCCCCTCTTCTCATCAAGGGGAGTAAGAGGCCTTGAGCACCCTTCTGTGTCCGGGTGGGCCTTGCCAGAGGTGCTGAGAGGAAGCTTGTTGGCCCCCAGAGAGGACAGCCAGGGCCCACCAAGCCTGCTGGCCCAGTGCTCCGGCCCAGTTGCTGCTGAGGCCTCTTCCTTCTCCATTTCAGTGCAGCTCGGTGGAGCGGAGCTAAGAGCACAGAGGCTTGTCTCTCACCAGCTCGGGGGAGTTGACCTCAACGGTGAGGACTCGGGAGGCACTGCCTGCCAGAGGGCAACTCCTAAGGGAAGTGTTTCCAACGAGAGAGCCTGGGCAGAGGTCTGAGGCAGACGCAGAAAGGCAGCCTTAGCGGGGCTCGTCAGGACCCAGGTGCCTTTCCTGTGGAATTACTAGGCGTCAGGAGCTGAGTTAAAGCCACAAAATCTTCTAGGTGACACCAGGATTGAAGAGCCGGAGGATCTGATCGTTCATTTACATTTACTTAGCAGCTATTAATAAATCTTTTCCTACGAGTGTAATTACTGGGATAAATAAGACTTGGAGATCCCATGTTTAAATGGAGAGTGGGATTCAATTGAATGGTAAATAGTTAACAGAGCCTTGATTATCATATGAGCAGTGAAAAGAAAGAGCCTTCATTTTAAAGGATTCTTAACCACTGAGAAGGAGTTTATGAGTTTATTTATTTAGTTACAAACTCATTCATTCATACTGGCCTTACCCTCAGGTACTCTGAATTTCTGCCTAAAGTACCGGTGCAAGATAGTATAAATGGAGTTTATCAGTATTTATTTTGACTAATAATCATGTCAGTTTTTAAAAATTGAACTAGGGCTGAAAATATGATCAAATACTAGAAAAAGAAAATGTTGTGTCCTGTCTAGAGGACACAAGCAAAACAGGTTACATCTCGCTAAGCTATCCCGCCCTCTGAGAGGGGAACTAAACTATTAATCTGATTTTTGAACTTGCTTCCATTACTTACGCCTGCTCCTAATTAGCACACAGTGGCATACTCACATGCACGTTAACAGTTGTACTTGGAATAGGCTGTCTTGCGTGGTGGCATTTCCTTGACCTTGCAGGTGTTTAGACAGATAGTGATGAGGAGGACACGTGGACAGTGTGGGGCTGACCCTAATGGTCTTCAATATCACTTCCTGTCTGAAAGGACAGCCGTTTCTCTCTTCTTTTTTTCTTTCTTTACCCAATGAGCAGGAAAGAAGATAAAGATGTCAGACACTAAGGCAGTAAGGCTGCTATAGTGATAAACAGTTTACTGAGCTGGCTTTGCCCCAGCCATCCTGAAGCAGTTGATGACAAAACGTGTGGTCCCTCGCCTGTGTGTTCTCTCACCGGCTGCACTGACAGGGAGTCAGTGTTGCGGCCTGGGTTCTTTTATCTTTTCTTTTTTTTTTCTCTGATGAAGGACCCAAAGCAGCAAATGATCTATGACCTATTCCACAAGTCCTTTGAGGAAGATGGAAGCGATAAGGAGCTCCTGGAGGCAGCAGAGTCCTTTGACCCAGGAAGTGCTTCGGAAGCATCAGGAAGCAGTTCCCAGGACACAGGAGACTCACTGGACATAAGCACATTGGCGGACAGTCCAGTGAAGAAAAGGAGATTTGAATTTTTTGACAACTGGGACAGCTTTACCTCTCCCCTGTAAGAGGGGGAGGGAAAGGCATTTAAAAATCATGGAATTTATTAAAATAAGGCATTTTGTTTCTAAAGCCCACGCTCCTCTTGTCATTACAGGGGTGCAGGTTTCTGTGTCCAACCATAGCGAGTTACCAGGCCAAGGGTCAGCATTTGCTTTCCAGCCTCACTGTATGTGGGTTTGCTTGAGTCTTAATTAACCTCAGCTCTTCTGGCTGAGAAATGGAGACAGTAGATAGTCATAGTGGGAATCCATGATTTTTAAATAATGAGGTGCTTCCTACACAACCCCTGAAACATGGACTTTTAAAATGTATGGTTTCAACAAATAGTTACAAAGCACTGTTCTAGGAGCTGGCAGTCATTTGCCGAACACGCGAGAAAAAGCATGCACCCTTGCAGAGGTCATCATATTGTGGGAGAGGCCAGTTTGTTATACATCCCATGAAGAAAAATAAAGAAGTGAGGGTTTAGAGAAGGGGTTGCATTTTTGTACCTAGCCAGACAGTAAAAAAACTGACTTTTGGGGCCAGGACAGTTCTGTTGGGACCACTCAACGGTGCTCTCATGTGAGAACAACCATAGATGATCCGGAAATGAATGATTACGGCCCTCCTCCAACAAAACTCGGTGATGGACACCGACATTGGAATTTTCATACAATTTTCATGTGTCACAAATGATTATTTTTAAATTTATTTTCAATCGTTTAAAAAATCTGAAAACCACCCTTGGCTCACAGACCGTATAAAACCTGGCCGTGGGCAGGGTCTGGCCTGTCGACCACAGTTACCTAACCCTCGGGTCAGCAGCACGTCCGTAAGCCACATGTGTGATTTTCACTCTCTAATGAAGTATTTTTTTTAAATAAAGAAGGCTCAAACTAATTAATATTTATCCCAGGATATTCAAAATACGGTCATTTCAATGTGTAATTACTGTTAAAAAATTACCAAGAAACTTCATATTCTTTTTCTTCGTACTTCCCAATCCACTGTGTATTTGAGTATTTAAAAATCAGAATCCACTGAGTGCACTGCCCTTGCCTCCTGCTCACTCAGCACCCACCAGGGTGTCCAGAGAAGTGTGGGTGCAGCTTTTCTGCTGGAGCTTGGTCAGGGTCTTTACATGTCTTAGAGGAAGAGCACATAGGATCCCATTCCTTCTATTAATAATTTTCCCTTCCTCCAGGGACGGGGCTGGGGTACACTGGGTGTGCTTCAAAAGTAAAAGTGACGCGTATGGGTGATTTGGAAACATACCTACCCATTGTTGGACGTAAGGAGAATCACTGACTGTTGTTAAATTAACAAATCCCAGCTGTACTCACCTTGGGGCCTGCCACACAGTGGCCCCTGTGATACTGCAAGGTGTCGGGTCAGTGCCTGTCATTGGGAAGATTTGTCCTTGGTCCTTGCAATTTAGTGCTCATTTCTGAACCACTATTGTCCCTCTGTGGTTTTAGTAAATGTGAAGGGGGACCCCGAAAAATTTATTTATAAAAAATTGTGTATTCATTCTTACATGTTTAAACTTCAGTCACCTTCAGAATACCCTTCATTTGATGCAGTACACCTATCGAGACACTTTCCACTGCTCAAAACGGTTTTTTTAATTCATCAGTTTTGATGACTTTTAGTGCTTCTGCTATATTTTGTTTCACCTCTTCCACATCAGCAAAACGTTTCCCTTTGAGAAAGTTTTTCATTGGGGGGGGGGGACAAAAAAGTCACTTGGGTGAGATGGGGTGAACAGTTGGGGTATGGGGGTCATGCCATTTTTGGTCAAAAACTGCTGAATACTCAGTGCGGTGTGGGCAGGTGTGTTGTCCTGGTGGAAGAACCAGTCATCTGTTTGCCACAACTCGGAATGTTTCTTCTGCAAATCATGACACAACCTCCTCAAAACTTCCGGATAAAAACTTTGGTTGACCGTTTGACCCAGAGGAACAAATTCTGAGTGCACAATCCCTCTTGCATCAAAGAAGCATAATTTTTTTTAGGGGGGTGTCTCCTCTCATATGGCATGTTGAGCCTGCATCTGAGGCCTCTAGTTGAACCTCAGTTTCAGCTGCTCTGGAGAAAAACTTTCTCTCTGTCTCTGTCTCTCTCTCTCTCTCTCTCTCTCTCTCTCACTCACTCACTCTCTCCTGCAGATGTCCCTGAGGTCCTCCAAAACAAACTTTATTTATGCCACATAGCCTATGTATTTCGAATTATACTATCAGAAAAGTACCTCTGAAATTTATTGAGAGTCATCCAGCCATTTCTGTGTGATTCAATAAAAGACACTGGGGTATATATTATACAGAGAGTGAATACCTTTGGGTGTAAGGAAGGATTTTCACACTAACTGCTGTTCCTCTTGTACTTGGCAGCTCAGTCCAGACATACACGTACACACCCCAGCAGCCGCTTGTTTTCTGGAAATGTCAACTGGAATGAAAAAAATGGAAATGCATCTCATTCTACTCCTGTCCCTACTGTCAATTGTCCTGTAAAGGGGACAATGTTTTACTAAAAGTCCCCCCAGGTCCACTGGCACTGTCTCTGCCTCCTCTCACGAGGGTCATTAGTGGAGTCTTATTACCTGTGACCCTGGTTAATTTCTGCCTCGGGCCAGGCATGAGGAAGATCTGTTAACCTTAATCCTCTTGTGCTTGATGTAATCATGTCTTGACTTTGCAGTGAGGCTTTTTCTAGGTCAGAGGGAGAGGGGAGAATCAGATCTGGGGGTGCCATCTCCTCACACCCACCTCTTGAGGTTTGCCTTTCTGTGCATTCTTGTCTATTGAACCTGGGTGCTTTCTGAAGCTCTACGTAGGTGAAATTTACACTGAAAAGATGATAAAAGGATGTCTAACCTTATTTTTTACCCCACTTCTTTACCCTGTGGTCTCACTTCTTACCAAGTTCAGGATTTTAAGGTAAAAAATGGCTTGGAGACTTAAAGGGGTTTCATTGGAGAAGTCTCTCATGCTTGTGTTTTATTTTGGTTTTGCATTTTCCTATAAGGTCTCAACAAAGGAAGTGAGTTCCTAATCATAGCAGAAATCATTGAGAGACTTGTGATTGGTGGTCTTTTGGGTATTATAACAGCCAACAGTTATTCGATTTTTCAAGACCCTCTGCCCACCCCCCAATCCCATTAAACAGATGGTATTGAGTACCAAGTAGTGTTCCTTTTTTTGTAATCCCTCTTTTTGGGGATGAAGTATAATATACAAAAATTGTTAATAAAATTACAGCTTTATAAAATAAATACCTGTGTAAACATGACCCCAAGGGTATGCATATAATATCTTCAAGAAGCTTTACTGTATTGCTTTTAATGTTTATATCTACAATCCACCTAGAGTTTATTTTTGTACACAGTGGGAGGTAAGGTCAAGGTTAATTTTTTTTCCATATGAAAATGCAGTTATCTCAGCACCACTTATTGAAAAACTTTCATATACTGCTCTGCAGTACCTTTTTCACTGTTATAAATTTGATGTAAAAATTAATCTTGAAATGTATAAGATAGATTTGAAGGACTTAACATTCTCCTGCTCTTGGCTCTACTTCCTGGAGGTGCTAAGTAATACAAACAATTTGAAATGCAGCCATTGATAATATATTTCCCAATTATATAGAAACAACAGGTCCTTGAATAACAGCATTCTGTTTGTCCTTTTATTAGAAAGTTGATGAAATATCATAAGAACTTAACTCTTGTTTATGTCAGTTAACCTATGATAAAATTGGTTTCTTGATACATTTTTTCACTTAAAGTTGCAGAACCTATCAATGACATTGAGGACTTAACTATATATAGAATTTGCTTTTTCAAAATTATACCAAATTCTTCCTACTGTAAATGGCTTATTTCACATAAAATATTTGGCCATTGTTTCATGTTGAACTCTCTTACCTCTTTTAAAAGTTGCAGAGTAACTCCCATTCTGATAGATGTGTTACTACCTGTGTCAACGAAATATCTATTTAAAACAAACACACAAATAACCAGAATGCATTTAAAGTAAACCTGTAGAAAGAAGAGAGGAAGGAAAGAATCCTGGTGCTAAATTCACTTCAGACATCTGATTCTTTGCAGGTGTCCAGGACTTGGCCTTGGCAAACCTTGCCCCCAATTTGCTAAGTCAGCCCTTCCCTGTGGAGCTTGGACCAAAAGGCTTATAACAATTCTGTGGAGACTTCGCTCTTGTCTGTGGCCACCAGGCACTCCAGTGAAGGGCAAACAAGAGCTCTTCAGGCAGGAAGGGAAGGAACAAATGAAGTTTAGGTCTCCAGAATAAGCCCTTTCTGTCTGCAACATGAGATGAATTCACAATGATTTCTCTCAAGAATGTAATGTTCCTTATGGCCCCAAGAGAACTGGTTGACTCAACAGCTAAAAGAACTCCTCTGGAGCCAATTTTTAACTTATTTGTTTTTCTAAAGGTGAAAGTAGATTTTGAGTGCTTCTGAGGAGTAGGAGTGACTCAACAGAGATTTTTACTGAGATGTTTATGGGTACACATTACAGTTAACAATCTCTACCCCTGATGGTCCTCTAATGGGGATTGAGATTTATTAGCCCATAGATAAGACAAATGGAGATTTTTACGAGAGGCACAATTCTCTGAAGCCACTGAGAGCTGATTTCATGAGAGTGTTATTTGTACATCCTCAAACTTGCTCTTTAAAAAGAATTGTTCAGTTTTGACAAAATTGCTTTGAACGTGAAAAATTTCCTCGTATGTGGAGTATCCCACTCTATTGCATTCTTACTGATGCAGGGGATGCAGTAGTAAATGTGCTAAATGATGATCTGAACTAGACTCTAGAGCCAGCTCAGGAGAGCTCACTTCAGCTTTGGCAGCCCCAGCGCGAGGCTGGCTGTGCTGACCCACTTACCCAGGGCAAGCAAGCCACCATTCTGCTTGGTGTGGAGGCACAGACTGGAACATTAGAGTGCTTGCTTCTCAGTCCTCCTCCTTAAGTCCCATTTGTTTGCACCAATGTGAATAAATTTTTGTTTCACTTTATAATTTTCTGGAGGCAGGGCATAGTTTTGGCAAAGAGGTTTCCAGAAATCACCCCCCCAAATGCAGTGTGTTTCTCTACTGGGGAAGAAGAGATGCGCTCCCTGGGCCCCTTGCTATTCTTCACCCTAAAGAGGCAAAGGGTACACAAAGCCTGTGGTGGGGACATTCTGCTCCCTCAGGGGAGCTGCATTCTGCACCTCAGGTAGCATCAGCCATGACTGCAATAGGCTCATTGTATCCTCGGTAAAGAAATTAGGGAGACAAGAGATGGGCATATTTTTAAGGGAAAGTAGATCTGTTGTAGTCCCTTGAGTATGGTAGAAGAGGAAATAGGATTGAAAAGGCATCAAGAGACATTAAAATCAGCTCTTACCATCATCATCTCAATAATAGTAATAGCCATCTCTTAGAAATGCCCACTAGGCCCTTCATAAAAGTTATTTCATCCTCCCAAGAACCTTATAAGGTATATGGTATACCCACTTTGCAGCTGAAGAAACAGCTTGAGTCTTGGGATATAGTAGAATACTGGTCTGGAAGTCATTTATTGGCTGTATGACCTTGGTCAAGTCATTTGACTTCCCTGGACCTCAGCTTTCAGTATGGGCTAGATTATCTCTATAGCCCTTTTTAGTTGAAATAAGTGGGTCGACCTTGGAATGCAGAGAAGCCCAGACAGATAAAACCCTTTACACACCTATCTCAGGATACCATGCAAGGTACCCTTTCCCCATTCAACAATTATCTATACCACACATAGACATTCCAGGCTCTGTGCTCAGTCCTGGGTTGCAGAGGTAGACAACATAGGCCCTGCCTTCATAGAAGTGACTTGAGGTGACTTTGGGTGTTTGTTGTTTAAAATAGGCTTCATTTTTTAGAAGATGTTTAGATTTATATAAAAATTGAGGCGATAATAATGACAGTTCCTGTATACCCTCTCACTCAATTTTCCCTATTGACCGCTTACATTAGTATAGGACATTGCAGTGGAGCCTTGGTTTTTAGTCTACACTAGGCCAGCCCCTTCCACAGGGACCGCTGCTTTCAAAAGGTATAATGTAGAAATCACTGCAATTTACAATCTTAAAATCTAAGCACTTCCCCAAGCCAACAGCCACTCACTTAAAACTTGAATTTTTTCCTTGTCCATAAAATGGAGGAAATAGTGCCAGCTTTGCAGGATTTTGTGAGATATGCATAAAATAATGTGGACGTGCGAATGTGCTTCTACTACAGTGTGTTGCTATTTTTCAATCACGGTAAACCCGGCAGAGAGACTTCTTGCTACATCGGCCATAAGGCCCCACTTTTGAGGAAACCTCCGAACCATAGAGCTCATATCCTAGCTTGGCCTATTCGCCACTTCCCAAACCATCGAGCTCAGATCCTACCTTGGCCCACTCGCCGCTTCCGCTCGACCGCCTAAAATCGCGCCTGCGCAGTGCCTCACTTCCTCTCTGGGTTTCAACCTAGTTTGCGGCGACATGGTGAGTGCTGGTTCCGTGGAGGCCTAGATGTTTATCCGCTCCCATCTGTTTTTCTCTTGGTTTCTTCGCCCTAACCCACCTCTGCTCGCCCTCCCTGCCCTGTGTCCTCGGCCTCCGTGCCCTCGCCGCTCGTCTCGGACGCCGCCTGCGGCGGAGGGGCTGGGCGGCTTGTCGGGGCCTGGCACATCGGGGCCGCGTTAACAGCTTCTGGGGAACCGGACTCGCCTTGGCCCCTGGTTTCACCGGGTTGGAATGGGGCTGCTAGGCGCAAGCCGGGCCTGGGTCGATAGAGAAAAGGTTACGGAGGCGCCGGGATTTGGAGGCAGGGCCCTAAAAATCGCTGGTGTCTCTTTAACAGGCTAAACGCACCAAGAAGGTCGGAATCGTCGGCAAATACGGGACCCGTTATGGCGCCTCCCTCAGGAAAATGGTGAAGAAAATTGAAATCAGCCAGCACGCCAAGTACACCTGCTCTTTCTGTGGCAAGGTAAGGTGGTCTCTGGTGGGAAGGGGAGCGGGAGCGGAGATTGCCTTAGTAGTGAGGCCTCTGTTGAAGGCATTTGGTAACCAGTGCTGGGCCTGAGTTGTTGAGCAGTTAAAATTGCGCATGCTGTTGATGAGCCCCACCAGGTGATCGGGCATTGTTGCTAGCTTTAGATGTGGCAACATGTCTTTCATTTAAAAGAAATTACTTTGACGGGGAGTTCCAGCCTAAGCCAAACCTGCTTTGTGGAAAATGGTTGTGTCAGTTCTAGCTACTGGTATTGCCAGAGGTTTTCATTTAATATCTGTATGTTCGCTGGGTGCAGTCTGCGTTTGTCCTTCTGCAGGGAGCGGGGTCTTGCACATCTCTGGCAGTACCTCCATGATGAATGCAAATTTTGTATTAGACAGCTTTGGGGTATTAGAAACACCTCACTCCATGAAACACACCAACTTTAGTTTCTAGTGAAACTTAGACTCTAGCATGTTTGTAAGATAAAAGGCTTTTATTTGATACGTAGGGAAAATTGATTGTCTTTTCCAGACCAAGATGAAGAGACGAGCTGTGGGGATCTGGCACTGTGGTTCTTGCATGAAAACAGTAGCTGGTGGTGCCTGGACGTACAAGTGAGTCCATTTCTTTGTAGTATTTGGAATTGTAGGCCATGTCATATTCTGGGTTTAACGCTGTGTGGGCCAGTTTTAACAGTTTACAGGACTGAGAAAGTAGGGGTGGTTTTGTTTTTTCAGGACTCGATAATTAATGGTTTATTTTCAGTTACTCAGAGAATAGAAAGGAAGCTACCGAAATAAAAATTAAGTCTGGTTCATTTTACTTTAGAATTTTATAATCATTTGAGTAGGGTCATCATTAGCATTGTCATGATACAGGTCCTTTAGTGGGACTGAAATCTACACTGAACATTAACTTGCATTGCACATTTTTATAAAAATTAAGAGGTCAGTTAGCTTATTAATTACCGTGTTTGGAAACTTGAAGCCATCTGGATCACCACACCTTTGCCATTTTAAACAGTATTGGTTGGATCGCTGCAGCTTTGTGATCCTGACAAGGGCAAGGTGATATTGCTGAGATTGACCTCTGTGCTGGTTATTGATTGAGTGGCCCTTAGGTTGTCCATTGCTGGAAATTAAAGTCTCTAGTCTTGATATTCATTGACTACCCTGACGGCTGGGGTATTCTTCCTCTCGCCATTGTCTGCACATGTGCTATCCAGTATACTAGCCAACTGTGTATACAATGATTTGGCTGGGGTGGTTGAAGAATTGAATGTTTAATCTAAATTTAAACTTGAAGCATTGTAAAATACTGAAACATGTTGAAATGAATTACAGATGGCTATATATGTGTGTGTGTTCGTATGTGCGCGCCTTGTGGGTTTTAATAAGAGCAGAAGGGAAAGTGGGGATTAGGGTGCTCTCTTGGTTTTGAGAGGTAAATGAATTAGCATTCATATGGCTCATCACATGGGTTGGGGTGGTCATGTGTTTTTCAGGTCCAGTGCCTGAATCTTGTGGTAAAAGTTTTGGTAGTCATTTTAATAACTCTTTCCAAAATGTACTTTAGTCTGCTCTACTGCCTTAGGCATTATTTTCTTGATACCTCTTATTTATTGTACCATCTTAAAACTTATTAGTTTCTTCTGACATACTTTGTTCCCTTTTAATGAGTTCAGCATATTGCAACCATTTCTTCGAGTTTATTTTTTTATGCTCTTTTGTCTGAAATCAGATGAATGAGATTGCCTCTCTGATTCTGCAAGAAGCCTGAAGACAGGACTCTTAAAGGATGCCATCATTAAGATGTGAAAATGAGGCAAATACACTCATTAACCATTTCACATGTTAACATAGTTAATTATTATGTTGGAACCAAATGTGTTTGTCTTTCCAGCACCACTTCTGCCGTCACAGTAAAGTCCGCCATCAGAAGACTGAAGGAATTGAAAGACCAGTAGAAGCTCCACAATTTGAAACATTGCTAGCCTATAATAAATGGGTTAATTTATGTAACAAAATCACTTTGGCTTGTTAATTTTATTAATTAGATGTTCTGGTTCACATTGCATTGATTTTTTGCTTTCTCAAAAAAAAAAAAAAACTTGTAAATTAAAATCCTAATTTTTCAGTAGCCAAATAATACATGACATAAGAATATAAGCTTTATGGGTTAGGTATGTGCTTTAGCTTTTTATAAGTCTTTTTTTTTTTTTTGCCAGTTCAACTTCTTTGAGGTACATTGGTTCATATTGTACAAACTTGTTTTTAAATCACAAGTAATATTTTTTAAATGTTTCTAAAGGTAGGATGACATATACTTTCTCTTAACTTTTGGTATATTGTTTGATCATTAGAAAACTGAAACAATAGAATTTCATAACATTTTGCAATGTCTTGCTCTTTTATTTTTTCACTCTGCATAAGGATACTCAGGATTGAATTGTTAAGTTGATATAGATGGTCACACTAATAAAAGAAAGTTCTTCAAGGTATTTAAGAGTTAGGAGTAGGTAAGATTATGATTCAGCTTCATCACCTTTATTCGTTCCATCACTTAATTGTCTGACAGTTTTCCATGGCTTTCTTTTTGGCCCATTGCTGTCCTTAAACATGCTGTAAGGCCTGTGCAGAGATTTTTCTCTTGACTTCAGCATTGACTCGAGCGTAAGCATTACCTCAAAGTAACACCCTGTGCCAAGCTTTTACTAGACCAGTAGTAGTAACTATAAGGGTTTTAATTTGGCTTATTACTACCCCCTAACAGTTTGGTTTACTGTCATATCCCCAGTACCTAGTATGATTCCTGCACATATAGGCTTCAGTGTGTGGATCTCAATTTTATAATAATGGTCCTGATTTTGTACTGCGGAACATTAGTAAGTACTTTGAGTCAGCAGGAGTAGGACCAGGGTTGACAAGTCAGGATTGTAGAAATAGTTGACGAAAGTCTTCAGGAATCCCCAGGGGACTAGCTAGGCTTTCATATCAGCATAGGGAGTTGACTAAGCATCAGGTAACTGTGGTTAAGAGGTACCAACTCAGCCCAACTGCCTTGACAGCAGTGTGGTCAAGGTGCCTGATAGAATGGAGTATATAGCAGGAGCCAAGGTGACTAATTTGGAGTCTTATTTGAAAACCCTGTGTTACTTAGGAATTTATTGTGATTCTTTAGACAATACAGAACATTAGAATGTTGTGAGCAGTGAGTTAACATTTGTTGAGCCTGACTCTTAAGTACTGAGTAACGTTTAATCCCACAACTTTGAAAGTATAGACAGTATCCCTATTTACACATAAGAAAGTTAGGTAATTTGTAAATGATGGAGTTGAGATTTGAACCCATGTGTTCTTAGTCCAGAGTTGATAATCCTGAATATTTTGTATTGCTTTCAACATGTATTTTATCATAGAAGAGAGGATGGGAATATAAACCAGTTAGAATGCTTAGTGAAATAGTAAATATACTTGTGACTAAGGAAACAACTTTCTAGGTTTCAGGAGGCAGCTGGTTGCCATAGGGCTGAAAGTTAGGTTTCTGGTTCCTAGTTCATGTTTTTCCCACTGCACTACGCTGCCTTAAAATTTATGGGCTTTGAGTGTGTTCCTTCTAAATCCTTAAGGGACTAAAGATTCCCCACCTTCATTTTACTCTTTAAGAAGCAATCATCCCTTGTTTTCACAGTAGTATTCATTCTAAGTCATTTGACTGAAGAAAGTGTGTTCTTCACTGAAGCTTATATCTTCATTGTATCCTAAATATTCGTGTGTGCGCTCTGATAAATATACAAGTACCAGAAAGTTAAAACAGGTTTTTTTTTGGTTGTGGAAATGTAGGATGGGGATACTTAAGCTTTGTTGTAGTGGATTGATTGTTAATGAGAAGGATTAGAATCCAAAGAACTGGGGTCAAGAGGGATTTTGGGAGGACCCAGCTGAGATCGGAAATAATACATCTACAACAGCAATTTCTGTGCTGTTACTGTCTTCCTCTGGGAAGCCAAGAGCCATTTTGTGTTAGCACTTTGGGCCAAAATTTCAATGACAGGGAAAGGAAATTTTGATTATATGTTTTGGGATACATAGTCAAAATGAGTTAAGGGTCAAATTGGTGTCATTTCCACAGTCAACTCTAGGCCAGGGCCCTTGAAAATAGTGTCAGTAGAGTGGATGCTGTAGCTGACACCAAAGTCCCACAGATATTTTTTTTGTGGGTTTGGCTAATGAAGGGTTAGTTGAGGGTAGAAACTATTCATTAAACCAGTGTGCACTGACCACCCTGCAGTATAGACATGATCACCATTTGGCTGAAACAGCATGCCTTGTTGAACTTATTTACAAAACTCGTGGTTTGGAAAACTTTATCTGGCAAAACTGTTCCAAAATAGTTTTTGCCTATTCCAAGCAAAACTTTAATGTTTCTTTTTTCAGAACTATGCAAAATGTTTCTAAAATTTATTTGGAAACAACAGGACGAGAAAACTCAATGTACCATAGTTAATATGGATTCTAGAATTAGAAGTAGGAGTTTAAATTTCTTACTAGCTAGTACCTTGAAATCAGGTGCATTATTAACTTTGTTTTCCTCATCTGTGAACGTGGGTATGATAGTTAATTGTGGGTGGGGTCCAGGAACTTGGTAAATAGAGTCCTGGATCTTGGAGAGGAGAAGAGTACTAAATCTTAGATACTGTTCTGTTTTCAGTTGGGCTGTTAGCCAAAGGAGTGGGAATCAGGGAAACTGCCTTTGGCAAAGGATGGGTTATGATGGGGAAGGAGAACAGATGTGAGATTCTGACCGCAAGCTTTTTTGAAGGTAGATGTTTGGCCTAAGGGTAAAGAGAAGCTAAAGCAAGATTTCTTTCTTTTTCTTTTTCTTTTCTTTTCTTTTTTTTTTTTTTTTTAATGTGGGTAGTTCTCTGGCTGGGAATCAAACCCAGGGTGCAGCGATGACAGTGCTGAAACCTTAGCCACTACACCACCAGGGAACTCCCTAAAGAAAGATTTTTAATAAGAAGAAGCCCCGTCGTGCCCTGTGTGTGTGCACATGCACACTCCTGACTACATAACACGCCCATAATGTAGAGCGTGTTATGGTTCCTATTTCTTTGAGCTCTTGTGATATGCCCCGGAAGGGGAAGGTTTATTTTCCTTTTTGCACCTGATCTGCCTGTTGTGTTTGTGTTGTCTGTGTGAAATCACGTGGCTATGTATGCCATGGGTGAAATTCTAGCACATTTATGTAAAGGATCAAGCAGTAACTTTAGGTGTTTTACGTAGGTATTTTAGTCTAATTGAAGATTACTTAGTTTTCACCTTCAGTGTGTGGAGAAAATATGACGGGGTTAGCTGCATTTATGCAGGAACCATGAAAGGATTACCCCAAGCACAGTGGGAGAAGGAACAAACAACTGACAGAGTAAATGGAACCAATCAAGTTTCTTTCAGAGAATTAGAATCATTTGGCTAAGATCAATGTGGAATCAAATGATACAGGAGCTGGGTATTGCACTAAGGCAGAGCACTAAGCTCCAGGAAAAGTTATTAAACTATGGCTGCCGCAGTTCCTACCTGTTTCAGCTAGAGTTTTTTTTTGTTGTTGTTGCATGCATTAGACACTGATTAAAGCTAACTAAAGCAAAAGAGATATTTATTGGAGGGGACAGTGCTTCACAGGGTAAAAGGAAAGGACTAGGTTTCTAAGGGGAAGAGCTGGGGCAGCCCCCAGAGGGTGATTTTTTATGTCTTTGACACTATTCAGGAGTCAGCCTGAAGAGAGCATCCAGTTGACCTAATTGGGGTTAATTTCCATCCCTTGGCATCTTAGTCTCACCAAGAAATATCTCCAAAAGGAAATCAGAGATTGGCTGTCATTTTAGGAGGGCAAGTATCCTTAACATCAAAATTGAATAATTTGGATTGTATTCTTACTACTTTATTTAAAAGTAACATTTCTTACGTGTTTTGTTCCTCAAACCACCTTGCAAATTTATAACTCATAGGAGAACATTGTAACATGGCTACAAATATGCGCTGCAAGGTGTTTCCCAGCTATTCCCCATGGAAAGCTGAGGCCATACTCCCCACCAGCTCACATACCAAGATAAACAAAAGGAGTCCCTGCAGAATCAACGATTAATGGTACCATCTAACTGAAATTATGAGCAATGGTCTCGTAATTATAACCACTTTCAGCTATAATTCTCAAAATAGTTGCATATTGGAAGAAATCAACACTTCTGGCCCTGACATGCTGCTTTAACCTAGCAAATGTTTTTTTTCCCTCATCCCTTTCTGCACAGCAATCAAAATTAGTGTACAGGGACAGCAGTAGACTTTAAATTGCTTTACTTCAGGGCTATCAACTCAATTGATTAAAGGGTCTTAATCATGTTGATAAGATCGTGTTGATGCATTACACTAACAACGTAATGACTGAACTGGGTATGTAGGGCTGTCCAGAAAGCATGCAGCTGTGTAATATGGAAACTAGAGGCATTTATGGCTGGATTTTTTTCTGGATAGCCCTCATATATATGCATATGCTCCTGCCTCCTTTCTCCTTTAATTCACTTGGCCTCATTGGGGAGTTCCTGTGTAAGCTAATGGGAGAGGGAAAAGTACTTCATGGACGACGCACTCACTGTGCTGGCATTAGCTGAATATGTACAGAGGCAACCATGAAAGACAGTAGTGAGGGGAAATCCAGTGGGCAGAATGGGCTAACGTTCACTTTGGGTATAAGAAGAAATAGCTTGCTTAAAGTAGATGTTTTGCTGATTCATGGGCAATGGCTAATGGATTAGATAACTGGTCAGAGTTGGAAAGAACGAAAATCAAAGATTGGTGACAAGGGTGTTGCAGGGGAAGTTGGATGAAATTCTTTGAGTATGGAGTTGATATTTATATCCCCCCGTAAAAACCCACCAGAAAGCATACATTACAGATATTGCTCTCCCTAACCAGATAAATAAGATAACCCGTTCCATGGGGGGCAGTCAGCTATTTTCCCCCGCCACCACACTAGGCCCATAAGCAGAACAATCAGGTTGCAGAGACAGCCTGTGTAGGAGCTCAAAAAGATGGATCTCTCCATACCAAGGATGAGCTGGCTGTTGCCTCTGCAGTGGTGGGCTGCAACAAGAAAGACCAATACTGAACTCATTCCTAGGGCTACCATTTTGCCTAGTACATTACATGCCTTTTATCATGCAAAGGACAACAGTTTGTCATAGATAGAGACGTATTATGGATATGGATTTCATTTTCTTGCCTATAGTATGTCTGCCAGCATCAACATTCAGGGACTTAACAGAATAGCTTGTCCATTGCTGTGGTATCCCACGCATTATAGTCAGACAGTGAAAGAAGTGGAGGAATTGTAGCAATTGTGTGTCACTCACGGAAATAGCATTTGTTTTACCATGTGCTACCATCATCTAGCAGTAGCTTGTTTAATAGGCTTGATGGCTTGCTAATGGCTGGACCAGCCAGGACTTAACTGTGAGGTTAGGTACTATCCTACAAGGTAACAATATTGTATGTCTTAGACCTATCCGTGTACAAGGGAGAGGGGGACCAAAAACCCCAGAATTGTCTTCTGGAGGGTGGGCTCCTTGTAATATGTTCTTCCCCTGCTAGCTGAGTGTTTTAGGAACCCATCTGCACCAGTGTAACAGCTGGCATTTTAAGAGGCTATGTTCAGCTTCAGTGGATTTTTTTTGGAGACTCTCAGTGCATTTGCCCATCTCATGTTGCCCATCTCATAGCAATGACAACGCACCTGCCCACACTGCACTGAGTGTTCAGTTTTGTTGACAAAAAACATGACCCCCATGCCTCACCCTCCCTGTTTTGTTTTCAAATTCAAAGTGAAACGTTTATTCAAAGTGAAATATTTTGCCAATATGGAAGAGGTGAAGCACTGAAAGGCATCAAAATCGACGAGTTCAAAAACTTGAGCAGCGGAGAAAGCATCTCAATATGTGTATTGCACCAAATGGAGAGTACTTTGAAGGTGACTGAAGTTTAACCATGTAGAAATAAATACACAATTTTGTATAAATACCATTTTGGGGAGATCCCCCTCATATTTTGCAAGTGAGATGACTAAGTGCAACCAACTTGAGTGACTGTCAGACATATTGGTGATTTTTTCAGCATTTTTGGGCTATTGACAAAGATATCGAACACTAGATAAGTAGGTAGTGATGGTTCTGAAGATGTTCTTGAGGATGAAGTGAATTAATTGAAGAACTTAGAGAAACACTAACTGGAGAAAATCAAGAACTAATTTCAATAACCAAGAAATCCCAGCAAGCTGGAATTATTGTAATCTGGTAAACATGTGAGTTATTTGATGCCCAAATAATAGATACTTTTTTGAAGCAAAAACTTAAAAAATTAAATGTTACAGCAGCTCAAAGTATAATAGTAATGGATGCTAATAATTTTTAAAAAAAGTTAATCTTTCAAGCTGAGTTAGAGCCACCCCCTTTGTCTATGGTTTTGTTCTGTGTTAAGACTGCGTGTCATTTTGTTTCCTGCATTGGCATTAAACATTGATACATCCTTAAAAATGTCAACAGGAGAAAACAGTCACTATGTGTATGTCACTATATTTACTATTGATTTTGTGTACTGAGTTTGGAAAGCAACCTTAATAGGATGTCACAGTATAGTCAGTAGTTCTGTAGATATTTTTGAAGGTTTTATATAGTGCATTTTGACCTTGGAACCCAATGGATTTCATATATTCTTTGGGAACCTAATCTGTAAATCAGGAAAGTACTTGACCTACAGATACACCTTCAGCGAAGCAGAGAAATTGGTCAGTCTGTATTGGCTGCAAACATATACAACACTAGGGGGCGATACAGTGTTACTATTATAGAGGAAAGGAACAGCCTGCAATTAAGTAAAGCTTGGCAGATTCGTTTTGAGGGCAAATATAAGTTAAGTGCTTATGTAAAACTGCAGTTTAGATAGTATCAAGTTATTTTAAAACCCCCATATAATGCAACCAAGCAGTCTAAGGTAAAGAAAAAAGGAGACCAAAAGGAGGTAATTATAAATCTTTTGGGACAGACAACCCACCAGTATGTAATTAAGATGAACTTGGGTGTATTTTCTAGAGTCTGCTAGTTTGAAGACAAAATTTTAATTTAGTATTTTTATTTTGTTAATAATACTGAAAATGTTTACCAGTTATAAAAACAAAACCCTTCTGCAGTGATAATGAATTGTTAAAATTGAATAAAATTTTACTTAAACACTTCTTGAATTAGGGTGTGCAGGTCTCTGACCACATTTTCAGAGTCTTAAGAATTATTTTCCCTTTAAAAAGATCAGTACAGAAGCAAAATACTAAATATATCATAAACATTGGGCTTCATAATTGAGTAGAATAATGAAGACATGAACCAAAGGGTAAGCTATGTGAGAGCACAGCCCCCCAAAAGTAGGCCAAAAGGTTACAGTAATGCAGGGAGACGCCTTGATGGTGCCATCACTGGGCAGAGCCAATGGGATGTTCAGTTGAAATATTTGGAAAGGAGCTGGTATGGCAGGCGGAGAGGGGGGCTCTGTCAGGAGGGAGGTGTGTGTGTATATGTACACATGCCCATGAAATGTTATGATGTGTTAAGATTCAAAGGCCAGTATTATAGGGGTAGCACATGAGTCCTTACCTCTTTGCTAAAGTTCTTTTTCTAATCATCTTTTCCTCCCAAGCAACTGTTCTTTAACTCATCAACTTAAGGCTGTTCTGCATATAAATTTCCCTGCTTTAGTTTCTAAGTCCTAATTAACAGTGGAAAGATTTTATTAGGAATACCTAACACATACACCTTGCTGTGAGCCTGGCTGTGTTCTAAGGTCTTAACCTGTCAGTTAATCCTCAGGACATCCCTGCACTGGGTGATTGTGAGGCCTTGTTTTACAAGGCTCCTGTGACTTCACTCCTGCTTACCTTTCCAACCTCATCTGTTGTCATGTTCTGTTTCCTCTAAGCACCCACCATGCTGAGCTGCTTTCCGTCACTTGAACACACTGTGCTGTGAGATCAGAGCTAGTATTGTGCTCTTTATGCCAGTTCTCTATTACTCCTGCAGCATCTCCCCTTCTCCCACCAAACTCATGGGATTAATACGATTGTTTCCCCTATTTACAGATGAGGAAAAACAGCTTAGAGAAGTGAAATGTTATGTCTGTGGTCACACATTTCACAGAGGGATAATATGGGGAAAAGGTGAGCTTTGGACCCAAAAGTTAAGTTATCGAACTGCAGCGCTGTCATTTACTGGCTTGAACTTCAGAGAATCTTTATTCTCTTTTTACAGATAGAGACTGAGGTTCTCAGCATATTGTGGAGGATTTTGATGATGGGAATGCCAATCTAGGTATGAGACAGGCAAAAAAACTAGAGGAAGAAAACATGAAAAGGAAACAATGATTTTAAGAGGTGATGTTAAGAGTATAAACAACAACTCCGCCAAATAGATTAGGGTACTCGCACATTCTGTGTATAGGGCTAAGGAATCTGGGCGTGTCATTTTGTATAGGGAGATGAATGTGGAGAATGGACAGCAGAGGGAGCCCTGCATACGTTTTGCTCATCAAGTCTGGACTCAGAAAAATGAGAAAGTGACATTTTCTCTGGTCTCCCCCCACCACATGAGCTCGTTTCTCCCCATTCTCATCTTGACTCATATCATTTATGAATACATACATCATTTCCCTAACAGAAGTGCCTATGAAGTGCTAGCAGTTGTGCCTCTTCTCACAAGGCCCAGTGAGGCTGCTGCTTCAATCCACTTCACTAGATGCGGAAACTCAACCTCAAAGGACTTGGATAACTGCCCCCAGTTCATTTACACCACTGAGAAGTTGTTGATTCAGGATTCCAACTCTTAGGGCTAGTGGCTCTGGGATTCTAAAGTGCAGTTTCCTCAACCCAAAGTCTCTTCTCTGTGCCCCTGAATCCTTTATGGACCTGTATTTTCCCTCTGTAAATGCAATGTTGGGTGTAAATGGGGTTAAGAATCTCTGAGTAGCGTGATCAGTTCCATTTAGCAGGACATTTTATAAACAAAGCTTTTACTCAAATGAGGTGCCACACACCCAGCAAGCCCATAGGAGAGAAATGTGGGGGCTCGTGGCAAGGGAGTGGAATTGGGCTTTACAATCCTCCCATAATTTCCATTGCCTCCTCTCATAAACAACTGACATGATTGCAATCTTAAGTCCAAAGCTTTGCAAATACAGCTTCAAAACCCTACCTTGGCTAGCCCCTTCCTGCTTCCCTAAACTCTGCCGTGGCAGCTGTTAGAGGCCATACTCAGACTTCTCTCCTGTTGGTGATGGTGGGTTAGCACACTTTGGGATCCCCAGAATGAAACAGCTCCAGCTTCATACATTAGTTGCTACAAAATACAGACACCTGTCTTCTCCCTTTCTTCTGGGATCCCACCATGCAGCTCGACGGGGGACCCAGTCCTTGGGGGACTCAGCAAAGACTAGGTGACAGGCTGCCTGATAGGTTCCCGCCTCTACCTGCTCTCCTATCCTCTACTGCAGGCTCTGGCCTAGGTGCACTGTGCAGCTGCCTGAGGCTTTGCTTTTCTTGGCTGACTCAGCACTAATGAGTGGGGGCCAAGATGGTGGTACGGGGGAGTACTGCAGGGTACTAGGAGGGGAGCAAGAATCTAGGGGCCCAAAGGAAGACATACATGGTGGGGAGCATCTGGATGTAGGGCACTGGGGTTGTGGTCAGAGGAGCCTGAGCAAGGAGCTGACCTGTTGATGCTGTTGACCGTTAGCTATTGGAACTTGTAGAAAAGCACAGGGGTTACTCAGATCACATTGATTAGGGCCCTAAAAATCCCAGTCTTGCCCCTCGTGCTTCAGCTCTACTCCTCTAGAGATGCCAAAATGGAACCAAATCGCCATGAACTCTAGTCATGGAAGATGAAAAGACAGATGAGTGAAATTCTCAGATATACCCCAACAGCAATTTAGCCATGTCCTTTTGCCAGAGCTACTGAGAATCAAAACCAAGTGGCTGATGACATTTGGTGGCAGATAGGTAGAGTGAAAGATGTTAAAGAGAAATTAGCCTTCCAATAACAGGGAGGCGGAAATGGATGGTAAGAGGTAAACCAGTGATGCTGTTTCTTGTGAACAGTCAGGCAAGATAGCTATGCCTATGTTGTCCCTAGAACCACAGACCTCATAGCATACTGGAATCATGTTGCTGGGGGTATACTTAGAGGTCGTTCCGACCAATTCCGTCATTTTAAAGAGAAGGAGATGACTTGCCCACAGTCCTACAAGTAGATGGCAACAGAGCCAAAGCATTATCAGGGCTCTCCATGACATAGGACCCAGGCTCAAGTCTGCAGTAGGCCTTGGGAGTTCAGGGTCATCTGGGCACAGATTTGTGGATGAGACGTTCATTACCTCCCAGGGGCTAAGAGACTGGAGGCCCTTGGGTTGACATTTCTATTCCTCTGAGGAACCAGTGTCTTTTCAGGTAAGTTGGACTCTTGAGCTTTTTTCATTTTTAGGACAAGGTCATTAAGAGACAGGGCCACAGAGAGTGAAAATGACCTTTCAAAAAAGCCCTAGGTTTCTGCCTAAGAGAGAAGGGAGATGAACACATGAGGGTCTGTTCACTGCAGGGTCTAACTAGGCCCAGGATAAGGGAGGTGTGTGTGCTCCGCCAGTGCCCTTATGTGAAAGGAGCAGGGCTTCCGTTCTTGCTCCTTTCTTAGGGGCTGAGGAGTGCCTGTTGTGAGGGTTAGTAGGATTAAATGAACAAAGCCCCCTAGGGCCAGGGGCAGCAAACCTGAGTGCAGAGCCACGTGATGAAACCATACCCCCTCACCCTGACACACACACACACCCACCCCGCAAGAGAGGTCTCCTTCCCTGGCCACCACTTCTTCCAAGAGCAGGAAGGCTTTCTGCTTTGGCTGTACATTTCTTACACAGCACGACAGCAACTTTGGAGAGGCAAGTAGGTGGAGGGACCTCCTGTGTGGACTGGGGCACGCCTCTGAGACATCAGAAAACGGTGCAAGTGATTTTCCCAACCCCACAAGAGTAAGGCAGTGGTGCAAATGGGTTTTGGTTTCAAAATTGAAGACCTGGGATAGTTGTTACCAGATGGCAATGTCACAGAGTCTTAGCAAGTCAGACGGACAGGATCTTCAAGATGACCCCATGGATGGAACACAGAGGTCAAGAGACTGGGCTCTGGTGTTAGACCATTTGCATCCATCCCATCATTGATTACTCTTAGCACCTTTAATCCTTGGGCAACTTTCCTAACCTCTCCAGGCCTCTGTTCCCTTGTCTCTAAAATGAGGATAACAACACCCACTTCATAGGGTTGTTGTAAGAATAAAATGAAATGCATATTTTTTCTAAAGTGCTCAGCCTAACACATGATAAGCATTCAATTAGCCTTTGATATTATTGTTATTTCCCTCACTTTACAGGAATGGAAGCTAAGGCCCATAGTGGTATTTTTAAGAAATATATTTTCTTAGAATCACAAAACCAGCCTAGTTGTGTGTGAACATATTCCCCGGTTAAGAAAAGGAGACATGGCATGCGGTTGGTGCTGATTGCTGCAGGTTCAGGGGAGCTGCCATGCCTACAACACAGCAGTCACCTCAGGATGAGCAGGAGAAGCCCTTGGATGAAGCTCTACAGACTGTGAAGGTCTAGTCAGCCTGGACAAGGAAAAGCTCATGGATGCTCTGAAACATGCTTCTAACATGCGTGCTGAGCTGCAGCCTTCTGTGTTATCACCAGAGAGCTACCATGAACTTTATATGGCTATTTCTGATGAGCTCTACTAACCTGAAGGTCTACCTGACGGATGAATTCGTGAAAGGAAGGAAAGTGGCGGGCCTCTACGAGCTTGTGCAGTGTACCAGGAGCATCATCCCCAGGCTTCACCTGTTGATCATAGTTGGAGTTGTGTACGTCAAGGCACTTCCTCAGTCCAGGAAAGATATTTTGAAAGATCTGGTAGAAATGTGCTGTGGGATGCAGCATCCCTTGAGAGGTCTGTTTCTTTGAATTCATCTTCTTCAGTGCACTAGAAACATCTTACCTGGTGAAGGAGAGCCAACAGATGAAGAAACAACTGGAGATACCAGCAATTCCTTAGATTTTGTCCTGATGGTGTGGACTAAATCAATGAAGTTCTAGAGACAACAGTGGAGATATTTAATAAGCTCAACTTTGAACATAATGCTACCAGCAGCGCACTTTCAAAGGAGCTCATCAGAGCACGTACATCAGTGTTTTAATAGTCTTCAAATGGAAACATTGTCACCCAGTCTTTGAATACTTTGACTATGAGTCCGGAAAGAGCCTGAGCTGTTAACATGCTCAGTAATGTTCTGGATTATAACACAGAAATTGTGTCTCAAGACCAGGTGGATTCCATAGTGAACTTGGTGTCCACATTGATTCAAGACCAGCCAGAGTAGACCATGGAAGACCCTGATCCCGAGGACTTTCCTGATGAGCAGGCCCTCGTGGGCAGGTTCATCCACCTTCTGTCCTCTGAGGACCCTGACTAGCAGTACCTGATTTGAAACACAGCATGCAAACGTTTTGGAGCTGGTGGGCATCAATGGATTTGCTTCACATGCCACCTTCGGTACTTGAAGCATACCAGCCGGCTTTTCGCTATGAAGAGAGTTCTAAAGTGAATGATAAATGGGAAAAGAAATACCAGAAGATTTTCATTTGCTCACCAGACTATCAGTGCTTTGGTCAAAGCCAAGCTGGCAGGATTGCCCTTAAAGCTTTCTTCAAGGGGCTCTAGCTGCTGGAGAAATTGGGTTTGAGAATTATGAAACAGTAGCATATGAATTTATGTCCCAGGCATTTTCTCTGTGTGAGGGTAAAATCGGTGACTCCAAGGCACAGCTGGCCACCATCATCCTGATCATCGGTACTTCCAAGAGAATGAGTGCTTCAGTGAAGAGAAGACGAGCCCTTGAGGACTTGGTGTGCTCCTACCGCATCCAGACTTCTGAAGAAGCCCGACCAGGGCCAGGCTGTGAGCATCTGTGCACATCTCTTCTGGTCCGGCAGAAGCACAGACGAAAACGGGGAGGAGCTTCATAGAGGCAAGAGGGTAATGGAATGCCTGAGGAAAGCTCTAAAAACAGTGATCCAGTGCATGGTCCCTCTCTGCAAGTGCAGCTTTTGATATAAATTATGAACAGATCTATTTTTTGTGAAAAGGAAAATGATGCGGCCACAATTCAAGTTTTGAACCAACTTATCCAAAAGATTCAAGAAGACCTCCTAAATCTCAAGCCCAGTGAAGAATCAGAGCTGATTAACACACATTTTTACAAGAGGCTGGAGCATCTGTGCTTGAGGTGGAATCACCAGAATTCGAGGGGCCCATTTATTAAGGTCTCGTTCTTTAGAAGGAAACAGGCTCATCATGCCCCTCTCCATGTACTGCACTAGGTGTCCCTTTCACAAATGCTGAGGAAGGCTTCCCATTTCTTACCTGTGATGTGTTGTACCCAGCACCTCCAGACACTCACCTTCAAGACCTGAATAAAGTTATCACTTCGTAAGTGTTCAAGTCTGTCTGATCATCTCAAGTAGTAAGATTGATTTGCTATTCAAAATTCCTGTGATCTGTAAAGAAAAAAGAAAACAAAAATACTTAACAGTCACTTATCTTGTACTAATGAAGCTCTCCTTCCTTTTTTTCTGTTTTGTTTCATTGTTGGTATGTCTTTTCCTTTGTTACTTGGGTGTACTTCCCCGAACTTGTCTCTATGTTCTCCAGTCCAATTTGAGATCTATTGAAGAGCAAAGGAATACTGTATGTGAAATTCAGCTTGGGCTTTTCCCTAAATGCAAGATAAGGCCAGGTATAATATGTTCCCTAAAACTAGAATATATAAAGCATGTTTTAAAGCATCATGGTCAAACTAGAAACTAGATTTTGCATAATTAGACTTGGCTATCACATTAAGAAACTATGTTGTCTTTGACACGTTTATCAAAATAATTTTGTTCTAAATAGTATAAAATAGAAATTTTGTGATCTGTATAATTTATGTATAGCCTTCATTATTGTACATATAGGGGGAGATGTATCATACGATCATGATTTTTTTTTTTTTTTTGGCACCAGCGAAAGTAAAGTTGGTATTAACAAACAAAAGGAGAGAGAAGGGGACATGTTGGCATCTGAACACGAGCAAGAAAGGCCAGTTTATGTGGTCGGAACAACTCCTGGATGCAGGGGTTATAGCAAAAATACTCACTTCTGGCCCACACTCTGTGTCCACTGTGGGCCAACTAGGGGCTCTGCTGCTGTCATTGTCATCCTTCTGGAACCTGGGCATTCAAAATGCAAGCTTGTTTGTGCAGCATCTGTCTGGAAGTGATGCTGATCACTTCTGGCCACACTTCTTGGTCAAAGCAAGCCGTGGGGCCATGGGAGTTCAATGGTATGGGTAAGCATAGCCTCCTTACAGGAGATAAGTAGATATTGGTGAAGAATTACACAATTTATGATGATCTGCTATGTAAATAAGGATAATCTTAGCGAGTGATCCTCTGTCATGAGCCAATTGATAACCCAAGATGTTAAAATTGCTATGAAAAACTAAGAGACCCTTCCTTCCATGGCATTGAAAGGAACATCTATTGATGCCTACTTCTTAAAATAATTTCTCAAAACCTCCAAACCATGGACAAGATGCAAGTGTTTGTTTCTTGAAAAACAACCACATACCGTCACGTGGCTCACCCTGAGATGAGGAAGTCCTCATACTAGAGCATCACAGAGGGAAAGGGTGCTCACTTTGCTCCCCCACCCTGAAGCGTTTACCACCCATCACATCTCCCTTGATATCTTTGGGGTCCATTCCATTAACCACTGCTGATTTGGTCCTGAGCACTAGTGTAAGTGGTGGAAAGAGAAAGGGACACAGCCTTTGTTCTCAAGAAATGGGGGGTATTAGCAGTGAAGTCAACAAATAGAATAGTGTAAAGTCAGTGGTGGCGTGGTTGGGAGGCTGTGGAACCACAGACACGTGTCAGAACAGTTCATGTGGGAAACCTGGTGCTGCTGCAACTTCATTCTTAAGGAAGGGTGGGAATTATGCAACTGGTTAAAGTTGTGAAGTGATATTGGGAAAGAAGCAAGTTCTTCAAGAAGACTTCTGGTATTTCTCATTTATTAGCAAACCTCTTTTCTGAGTGTTGGGCATTCGCGATATATTGGACAGTTAAATGACATAGTTCGTGCCCTTTGGGACTTAACTGAAGCAGAAGTTCTAAAGAATGGGTCTGAGGTCACTCATAGGCGCACCCCAGAGTGTCTAGATGTGAAACCCAGAAACTGGAATGTTAAACAAGGGCCTATCATAATTTTGTCCCACTCAAAATTGGGATAACTGCTTAAAAGACAGCCGTAATATTGATAAAAGTGGAGAGGGCCCAGGGAGATCGGGATGAGCACACTGAACAAAAAAGCACATTAGAGTAAAAATATTTGTGTTACCTGTGAGGCAGGGGCCAGTGCCCTTTGACTGTGGTACAAAGATTAGAGAACTCAGCATCTCTTTGTCCAGGCTGCTGTTGACTGCAGTTCAGGACTGCCTCTCCAAGCCTACTCTGTTGTACTGTAATAACACGTTTATTTGTTTTTTAAAATTTGTGTTACCTTTTTATCTCTTCTAATAAAACAATTTAATGGCAGAATCTGTTGCTCACTTTGTGTGTAACAGCCAATTAGAGGGAAAGCAATTAGTGAATGAGGAATAATGATAGCTGTTGGCTTAGAATTTATAAAGAACGTACAGCATCTCATTTGATCCTCAGCCAATACTGTGGAGGTAGATCTCTCATTTTGTGGTTGAGGAAACTGAGTTAGGAGAGGATCTGCCGAAGGTCATATAAGGTACTTGGTGAGTTAGCTGTGCTGAAAAATTAAGGATTTCTTTGGAAATTTAGCCTTTAGGATTATTCCTTTGACTCTAAGGATCCTGGGTACATAGTTTGCCTCATTTGCAGCCAGACTGCCTCTGACAGAGAGTTCATTTCTTCAAGAAAGCCTCATGAACCCCACCCTGATCACTTGATTCCCCTCTTAAATCCTGGCATCCTTTTAATCCTGCTAGATCAACAAGCATGAGGTGGTCCAGGTACTTGAGGGAGAGAAGCAGAGCAGATCAAAGAAAGGGTCAGAAAATGGAGGCCTGTCTCTGCCTGCCTCTGCTCCCTGAGGTCAGCAGGCTGTCGTGAGATGCTGAAGTCTGTGAGGGCCTGCGGTCCTCCTCCCCTCCACTCCACTGCCTCCCTCACCCCTGTCCCCTTGCCTGACTTCTAGTGGTCTCCTTCCTGACCCAAAGGGACTGTGAACTCTCTCAAGGTGAAAGAATTAGGGAGCTGGTAAGTTACTTTCTCCAGGGGCACATTTGTACTTTGAGCATAAGGCCAATTTGGGGACCTGGGTAATCCAAAGAAATGAATGGTTAAGGGGAGCATGTTGGCTGGGAAGGAATCTCATTGCCAGTCATCATGGAGAATGCCAGAGAGCTGTTTTCAGAGCTCTGGTGAGAGGAGAACAAGCCAGGGTAGCCTGAGCCCCACTCCCCGGGTTTTCTGACTCTGCCTCTCCCTAGCTGTGTGCTGCTGGGAAGATATTAACTTCGTCAAACCTCAGTTTCCCCATCTGTAAAAAGGACATACTAATAATAGTGATCGCTATCTCAGTGAGTTTCTCTGAGATTCAAATGAGACAAGATTGGAGTGCTTAGCCAAATACCTGGCACAAGAAAGAAGCCTGTGAGTGTTAGCTGTTATTACTGTTACTATATTCGACTGCAGGACTAAGCTAAGTTCAGTGCTTTTTGATTGCTCATGAGGCCTTTGCTGAACAGGCCTGAGAGACACAGGCTAAAAACATTGAGCAAGTATAGTCATTAAGTATGTGGCTAAGGGATGCAGTCAATAAGTAATGCACTGACCCTTGTACATAGCAGGCATGGGTAAAAGCATATCTAACTGGTGGGCTCAGTCTCCATGTGCTCTCTGAGGTGTAGGAGTCAGAGCAGTCACACAGCAGTCCCTGTGCTACCCCAGCCTGTGCAACAGATGCGGGCTTGCCCAGCCATCCTCCCTGGGTCTCTAAAGGAAAGAAGAGTTGTGTCTCTGGCTGGGAAGCTTTTCATCCTGGCCATGGGGCTACTTCCAGCCTTGACTCACCTACATCTGCATGTATATTCGCAGCATCGACCCCCTTCAAGCAGTTTCCCTTCCCCACCCCCCAACCTCAAATGGAAATGAGAACAAGGCCACAGGAGAGCAGCTGTGCTCGGTGATGGAAGACAGGCTGGCTGGCATCGCCTTGCAGTCCCTAGCGTACACTGTCACTTTCTCTGTTTCTGGGGTCGGCCTGCCAGAAGCACCACCGTCCCCCATTTGTTTTACTTAATAGTGTTTCTGGGAGACCTTGGAGGGCGTTTTGTGCAGAGCCTGGGTAGTTTATGGAGTCTCGGAAGGGTGCATGGGAGGTGCCAAAAGAGCAGGGGCAGCCCCTTGCTCAGCAGATTATTTCAGGAAGTGTGTGTGTGTGTGTGTGTGTGTGTGTTGGGGGTGGGGTCAGACGCCCTGGTTCCCACCAGCTCCACACTTCAGCAGCACCTGGGGAGGTGGGAGCGGGCAGGTGAGGGCTCTGTCTGACATTGCCAGAGGGTGGGCACACATGCTGCCCTTTCAGGACTAGGGTTCCGGAGGGTGTGAGTTCCTCCCTCTGCTGTCAGCAGCTCCTGGTGCCTGTTGCTTCTGAGCTTTATGGGCATCAGGAAACTTTAAGTCCTGACAAAAGGAAGATACCTAAAGGAAATGGCAAGATCAAAATTAATATATGTTTCACTGCAACTTCTTATGTCACCTTCATTAACTATTTAGCATTTCAACATTTCCTGTGAAAACACATTTTTGTTGAGGTTTTGTATTTTGCAAGAATTTCAGGAAATAAAGTATTAAGATAATTGTATCATAAACAACCATAAATGTAATGTTAGTGATAGTCAAACAACTTCAAAAGCTAAATTAGAAATATTTATTAAAATACCAGGGAATCATAAACAACCATAAATTTAATGACTTACTGGTAGTCAGACCACTTCAAAAGCTAAATTAGAAATATGCTCTAGAGATTATACGGATGAAATCCATTCCATGTGGGTTAGACTGGGACAGGCTTCATGTGGTGTAGAGCCCCCAGAAAAGCAAGGACCCAGGGCCCGGGAAGGTCCCCGCCAGCCCTGCCAGCAAGCCGTGACAAGTTGCTTTCCTCCCCCCACACTGTCTTGCTGTTTGGTGAGGGCACCAAGCTAGATGCTCTCATTTTCTCCTCCATCTAAAAATCTGTGAGTACTCTTGCTGTTTTTTCTTCTTCCCTCACTTTATTTTTCGGCCCTTGAGATTTGAAGGGTGATCAACAGTTAAGCAATTCATTGATAGCCAGACCAAGACTCCTGTCACTGGGAGGCAGTTGAAGTAGCCGTGCAGTGTTTCTCTGCACCAGCTCTTTGCACAGCACCTTCAGGACCACACCTGCCTAGGTCTTCAGGCCTCAGCCTGCGTTCTGCTACCCACCCCCATCCTGGGTTACTCTTGGAAAGGGAATTCCACAAAAGCCGGGCAGAGGGGACCAGGAAGGGAAGATAGCATCTATAGAACATCCTTAGTCTCCATTAAAAAAAAATTTACTTTTGTTGTTTAAACTCATAGAGCTCAACTCTCTGAGTTTCATTAGTGTTTCTGTCTTTTCAATGTTCTGTTATGGGCACCAGAGCTGAAATGAGGACTCCTACACCCCAGCACAGGCCTCTGTGAAGCTAGCAGGGGGAGGAAGTGCAGTGTGCAGTGTGCTTTGAGATCGCTTTGTCCATCTTCTCCGTCGTGGTTTTATGGATGGGGAAACTGAGGACCCCTGTGTCCCATCGCGGCCTCCATGAAACTAGCATGGAGAGGAAGTGCAGTGTGCAGTGCGCTTTGAGATCACTTTGTCCACCTTCTCCATTGTGGTTTTATAGACAGGGAAACTGAGGCCCAGGGAGGGAGAAAACCTCACCCAGGGCTACCTGGCTCACTGGAATGCAGAGCTAGGCCTAGAAGGACTTCTCATGGCTGGTGCGGTGCTCTTTCTGCTGCTGTGTAAGGGTTGAGTGGAGACTTTTCTTCTTGAAGACAGTTGCCTTAACATCCCCATCCTGCACCCCCTCAGGCAGCCAACTACACCCTGATTGAGCAGGGCAGCCCCGGTTTTTGAAGATGCACAGATTCTGGAACCAGGGAGACCTGCACTGAAAGCCTTGCCTCACCTCTTATCAGCCTTTTGATGTCAGGCCACCTCTCAGAGCTCAGTCACCTGGTCTGTATGTGGGTGGAGGGATGCGTGGGCCACAGGCGTGTGTCAAGGCTTCAGTGGAAGCATGGCCACGAATGCACCTGGAGCGTGCCAGGAGTGCAGCTGGCGTTGTCCAAGAAGTCTGGCTTTGCTGGGACCGTTCTGTAGCTTCTCACCTGGTACAGCTTGTATCCTGAAACACATGGAAAGCTCTGCTGTTATTTACTTCATCTCTGTCTCTGCAGAGCTGAACACAACAGCTGGTGCTCAAACATTTTTGCTGAATGAAAAAATGCCACAAAGAGCAAAATCTGCTCTTTGGAACTCACTCCACAGAAAGGGCAAAGGCTGTTGTAGTCTCCTGGAGTGTGTGTGCACTCAGAAGGCCTGCTTTCTGCAGGGGTTGCGGGTGGAGGTGGGACTAGAACACCAGCCCAGCCTCTTGTTTTGCAGATCCGGAGACTGAGGCCCCCCACACAGAGGGCTTTGCTGGCCAGGTGGAGGCCAGATAAAACATCGTGGAGTATGAGGCCCCTGTACTTTCATTGGTTTCAGCTTGCCTGTCCCTGCCTGGGGCCCAGGCACGTTCACAGCTGAACAAGATGTGACAGGAAACCATGAATCAAGGAATGAAGGCGTTAAAGCAGTCGAGCTGACTTCTGGGTCTAAATCCCTTTCCCTCTCCTTCCAGGCTTGCTGTGGCCTGTCCCTTTTTGGCATCTCTGAAGGCCGCCCTCAGTTTTGCCTTTCAAGTCACACTGGGAGCCAGGTGACAGTTGGGAGAGCCCAGGGCAGGCTTGGCTTCTGCAGCATAACTTTTTTGATGGGAAGTCGTCTTTGCAAGAAGTTTAGGGAGCCTGGCACTGAGCAGGGGTCGGCAAACCTTTTCTGTAAGGAGCCAGAGAGTAAACATTTTAGCCTTCAAGGGGCATGCAGCCTCCTCTTGCAAATATTCTGACTCTTCTAGCACAGAAACATCTAGACAATACATTAATGAACAGATGTACCTGTGTTGTAATAAGCCTTTGTTTATGGAGTTTGAATTTCATATAATTTTTGCATGTCACAAAGTATTAGTCTCCTTTTGATTTTTCTCCCCAATGTTTTAAAAGTGTAAAAGCCCTCCTTCCCCTGACGACCTTACAAAAACTGGGGCACACTGGGAGAGGGAATTCTTAGACCCCTAGACTTGGGAGCATGGACTTGGCAGTTGGACACCCTTGGATTCAAACCCCAGCTTAGCTTTACATGTGGCACCTGAGCTTTGGCAGGTGATATATTTCTCTGAGCCTCCATCTCCCTATCTATAAACAGGAATAGTAGTCTCTACTTCATAACATTTTAGTGAGCATTAACTGAGGTGGAGAGTACCTGCCATGGACTAGCTGGAGTCCTCCGTGGGTGGAGTTTCTTACTACTGCTTTCATCACCCATGAGAAAACTAGTAATGGGAGCTGGGGGTGATTGCCCCCTCCCCATTTCTACCTACAGCCTCTGAAGTCCGGTTGGAAAGGCAGCCACCATAGACGTTTTACAAACGCTCTAATGCCTTGCTCTTGGCTACCGTGAACTCGTCCTGTTTGTGTCTGATTCACTTCGATTAAACACATGCTCACTGAGCACTGACTTTGTGCAGGGCTCAGGGTGCAGTGGGAGTGGAAAGAAACTTGGCCTGGCTCCTGACAACAAGATAGGTATCTCCTTAGGAGGAGAGATCAAACCCAGACCCAAACAGCCACAAATCAAAGCAGCATGTGCCATGAGACCTCCCAGGGAGGCAGTCATGTCTGCCATTTATTGAGCTCCAGGCCCTGTGCTGTAGGGTAATATATATGAGGGGCAACCCCAAAAATGCGGAATTTATTTATAAAAAATTGTATATTTGTTCTTACATGTTTAAATTTCAGTCACCTGCAAAGTACTCTGATGCAGTCCACCTGTCAAGACGCTTTCCCTCTGCTTGAAACAGTTTCTGAACTTGTTGGTTTCGAGGCCTTTCAGTGCTTCTGTGGTTTCTGTTTCCCCTCTTCCACGTTGGCAAAATATTTTCCTTTGAGGACATGTTTCATCTGGGGAAAAAAGAAGAAGTTGCTTGGGGTGAGATCCAGTGAATAGGGAGGATGGGGCATAGGGTGGGGGGGTTGGGGTTGGGGTTGTCATTCCATTTTGGTTAAAAACTGCTGAACTGTGGGCAGGTGTGTTGTCATGCTGCACGTTGTTGATGTAAATCACCCACCATGAAGTGGGCCAAAGCATTGAAAGAGTCTCCAAAAAAAAATTCACTGAAGCCGAATGCAGCCTCTCACAACGCCAGCTGGCACACGGATGCAGGTGGGCTCCTAGAGCACTCACCTAGCAGGGAAGCTGGTACTACAGGGGGCCTGCTCTCCAGAAGCTAATTCAGGTTTTTGGGGGGTCCCCCCTTAAACCCACAAGGAGAGAATTATCGTTATCCCCACTTGATAAATAGGAAAATGGAGACACGGAGACTGTGAAGGTCCTTGCCAAAGGTCACACCCATGTGAGCATAGTGTGGATATTCATACCAGGTCTGTTTCCTACACCAGCTGGCCGGAAGTACCTGGAACCCAGAAGGTCCATTGTGGCTGTGATGACTAGGCATGCGTCACAGAGGAGCTTTCAGGTTGACCCCTTTGTGCTGAGGAAGGTATCTCCAGGTGTTGATGGGGAAGCTGGGGTAGAGGGCAGGATTCAAGCCAAGGGAACACCATGAGTCAATGCCCCTGGTCAGAAATCTAGAATACGGTCTAGGTATGTTTGGCCTGAGGAGGTTGTGTTCTGTACAAGTGTCCTGTCTCCTCCCAGATCTCCCTGTGCCTTCAAGCAGGGGCAGGGGAGAGGCAAGGAAGGCCTGATGACGTCACCAGACTCAAACAGGAATGTCCTTGCAACAAAGCCCTCCTTATTGTAAAACTATCTGCCATGCAATGTGTTTAGTTCGTAAGAGCTTGCTTTTGCATCCATAATTCTTCTCCCAACTTGCAGATGTGACTTTTCTGGTGTGAAGAAGAAGCCTGGGGTACAGTGAAAACAGTGCTGGGTGTGGATGTGGGCTGTCTCAGCAGGCGCTGTGTGACCCTGGGCTGGTCACTTCCTCTCTCTTGTCTTAGTTCCCTTAAACGTAAAATTAGGGGTTAGGTGACCTCTGGATCCTTTCCAGTCCTAATCCTCCAATCATGGCATGCTGTCTCTGTTTCAGGAAGGAGGCAGCCCTCAGGGCTGGCTCAGAGCAGGTGGGGCCATTGCAGAGCAGCACAAGATGGCTGACTGAGCAGCGCGGGGGGCCAGGATTAGAAGTCCCAGCCTTCAGGTTGTCAGTGTGCTGCTTTAATAACCCAGACTTCAAGGAAGCTCATGGGCATCCATGTCCTTTGTCCTTCCATCTACCAATACAAGGACTTTTTAATGCATCTCTTTATTTACACCTAGCCTCTGAACCAGACTACCTGAGTTTGAGTCCAGATCTATCAGCTTCGTGACCATGGGCAAATTACAGAACCTTTCTGTGCCTTAGCATTCTCTCCTGTAATGTGCAGATATTAATAATAATGGAATTGCCTTACAGGGATTAAATTGGAGATATCTCTCTCTCTCTCCGTGTGTGTGTGTGTGTGTGTGTATATGTATATGTATATATATGAGGACTGCCCCCCACCCCCAAATCCAGCCATCATCAATATAATGAAAACGGTTACATGGTTACATGGCTGCATACTTTCCAGACAGCCCTCATATCTATAACTATTAGAACCATTCCTGGCAAGTAGTAAGCATGATACAAGCATTCACTACTAGTAGAATCATCCAAAGCATTTTGTGAGTGGATGCTGTGTGCCAGGTGTCGTTAGGAGCTCTTCCTATTTAATGCCTTCACCTTCCCTACAGCCCTGGAAGGTAGGCATTAGTAAGCCTGCTGCTCATAGGAAGAGACTAAGGTTTGAAGAGTTTACATGACTTGCCCAAGAGGGCCCACTGCCCCCACAGGCTGCAGAGCAAATGTCAACAGAGATAAAAAGAGAGACTGCTGAGAAGAGCAGGCAGGCCACCCTTGTCACGTAGCATCCATCTCACCTTGCCTCCCTGCTGCTCTGTTTGGTTCTTGCTCAAACCTGGACTCCTGCTGGTGTCTTGTCTCAAATTGTTTAACCTGTCAGCACATGAGAAATACTTGCAGGGACTGGGAAGAAATGTGGTTTAGGAGCAGGGAGAGAAGCTTAGGGAGACCAGAAAACTGCCCCTCCACAGTTCATTCTAGAGCTGCCTCTTGGTCAGCCCAGATGGGAAACATCCGGCCACGGAACGGTCAGGACGTCCATACTTAGATAAGTGAAGACACACATGGCTCAGCTAATAGCCCAGGTGTATCGGGTCAACTGTACTGAACCATAGTGTAATTTCCTCTTGAGTTTTATTGCTTTGGCCCAACATCATGCAGATGGCGTGCTCTGCTTACTGGAAGTAAGTGTGGAAACGATAAATTAGAAATATGAGACATGTGGTAACCACTTGAGCTGAAACTTGACTCTATAGGTCTGATTGAAAACCCAGCAGGCGTCTTTCTTGACCCTGTAGTCCTGCTGCCCCTTCGCTGGGAAGGCTGCTGAATTTTCCCAGCTCTCTCCAAATCCTGCCGTTGTTACCTCTGGCTCTGTTAGCCCAAATACTCCCAGGAGATCTGTGGCCAGGTAATTCTTCCCCTTAAAGTCCCAGGACTCATGCACGTGCGCGCGCACACACACCCTCTTGGGTGCTGCCTAAGGCTCCCCTTCCAGCTCTAAACTCTTTGTTGATGATTTCCTGCCTCCTGTCTGCCGAACCTTGCGGGTTTCTCTCTCATACTTTCCAAGGGGAAAAGCACCTTCTTCTGGCCTAGAGCTCCATCTTCTTCCTCCTTTGGAGCTCAGCTTGCAGAGCACCTCCTCTGAACGCCCTCCTTATTTTGGATCTTTGTCTTCGGCTAGCATTCGCTTTGTCCTAACCTATTGTAAAGTGAGATCTCAACACAGAAACCCAACTCTCTTAAGGTTTCAAGATGCCTCCCCTCTCTCTCCATGTCCCCAGGCCCCACCACCTGGCACCCCTGAAGCCCTCGGTCCCGCTCTGTTGCTCATTTCCACGTTGACCACAGATTGCAGGGCGCCCTGAGTCCCCCCAGCATCTACACTGGGGACAACAGGAATTCCTGCAACCTTCCTTCCTACCCCACTCCCTGACTAGAACAATGGTAGCTTAACCAAACCTAAGACTACATTTTTGCCTCTTGCCTTTAAAAATGAACTTGCTTCCAGGAATCTGGAGCCCAGGCGGAGTGCCAGCTGACCTAGCTACTGATGCAGGTTTTGATGTCCCTAATGAGGTCCATCCTTGGGGCTCTGGTCCATTTCACGTAACCATGTGGGTGCCTTTGGGGCACTAGTTTTGCTTTTCGAGCCAGGTGGAAATATTGGCCTGCCCCTTCGGCCTCACTTCTCATGGAGGTTTGGTGTCTAAAGGCCTACGGAGCAGAAAGATTATGATGGCTGTGCTTTGTTTTAGGTCTTGTGTTTTAATCTCTTTAATCCCCAGCTTTTCATCCCATTGATTTCGAGCCCTGGTCTTGCCAGGGAAGAAACCATCAGTGGGGCTGCTGCCTCGCCACTCCAAACTGTGTGGGGGTGGGGGTGGGCTACCACCCTCAGAGCTCAGCGGAGGGTACTAGGGCTCCTCGGGCTCCCCGCAGGCTTGATTCTCCTGGTGCCTCTGAGACACTCGTGGGCCCCTGCTCCCTGTCTGCATCAGCTTGAGCCGCCATGACAAAGGCTGTAGACTGGGCAGCTCAAACGGTACAAACTGATTGTCGCACAGGTTGTTGACAGCGTGGGTTTCTTCTGAGGCCCCTCTCTTGGGCTCCTCCCTGTCTTCGTATGATCCTCCCTCTGTACCCATCTGTGTCCAAATTTTCTCTTCTTCTCGAGACACTGGTCAAATTGGATTAGAGCCCACTCTCATCACCTCATTTTAACTTAGTTACCTGTTTAAAAACTGTACTTCCAAATACAGTCACATTCTGGGGTACCAGAGGTTAGAACTTCAACACCCTAATTTTAGGAGGACACATTCAGCCCCTAACACTTTCTCCTTTTTAAGCATACACTGCTTGGTTTTAGGGCATGTGGACCTTCATTTAGAAGACATTTTCTTCTCTGAAAAATGGGATTAGTAAGGCTACTGATCTCTTATGGTGTCTGTGAAGAGTAAGTGCCTATGAGGTTTAGCGTAGCCTGGCTCATGGCGGGTGCTTAGTAAACATTAGGGCAGTGGTGTCCAACCTTTAGGCTTCACTGGGCCACGCTGGAAGAAGAATTGTCTTGGGCCACACCTAAAGTACACTAATACTAATGATAGCTGATGAGCTAAAAAAAGGTTCGTGCATAATTTTTGTATCGTTTTAAGAACGTTTATGAATTTGTGTTGGGATGCATTCAAAGCTTTCCTGGGC
This sequence comes from Lyroderma lyra, assembly GCA_004026885.1. Lineage (NCBI taxonomy): Eukaryota > Metazoa > Chordata > Mammalia > Chiroptera > Megadermatidae > Lyroderma > Lyroderma lyra. Next base: position 47,051 of record PVJL010003863.1, on the reverse strand, counting down.
TACACGTGGCCCATGGGTCACAGTTGGAACAAGGTTATGTTAGAGCCATTTAAATAAATGAAGATGATGATGATAAATAATAACACCACTGTTATTAACAGATGTCTTGGTCACAACAGAGTTCTTTTTTTATAGCACCTAATGATCATTTTGCTGATGTCACTTTCATTTTGCTCATTTCTTTCCAAGAGAGACTTCCCTGTGGCTGCCCAGCACCCCAAGGTACAGGTTAAAACCACGCTTTACCCCTGCTGTGAGGACAGGAGGAGCCTGGGCCTGCCCTACCTCTTCCCTCTCCTCCTGGTATCCAGGATGCCCTGGGGCTCACATAATCACAGCTCACTCACTCAGGCAACTGCTTTTGACCTTGGCACCTTCCCCTGCACAGTGCCAGGTGTTGGGGGGGCTGCCAGCTCTCCCAGCCTGCCAGCTGAGTCTCTTCCATCATGCACGTGATCCGGGAAATCCCATCTGCCCTGCAGCAGGGATCAGTCTCCCTGGATTGACTGCAGGAAAGGTACCCTGTGTGGACCCACAGCGCTGCCACCCTCCCTGGACACACAATGCTTGGATCACACTTAGAAAGCCCCTTCGGATAAAGGCTTTCTGCTCAAGACTTTCTTTCTGTTTACGTGCATCCAAGTGTCCGTCTCTGTCAGCATTTTAAAAAATGTTACATTGTAAGGCTGGGTCTCATTCCATTCTCTGTCCTGTGCATTGCATGTGCACAAACATGCCCAGTGGAGAGGCTGGGTCTTTACAGTCATCCAGCAGGTCCACAAGAGCACTTTCTCCCTCTTCCCCGCCCTGTCTCCTACTCCCCTGCTTTTGTGCCTGCTGTTTCCCCACCCTGCCACCTCGCCCATCTTTAGCCTTTTACCCTGGGGAGCGCCTGTCCTCGGGCTCTAGTGGACACATTGCTGACCTCCCCTGATTAAGCTGATGACCCCTTTCTCGGTGGCTCCTTTGCCACCTCTGATGGCATCTTCTCCATACTTACCATACGATACTGTGATTATGTTGTCTTCCCTGGCTGGACTGTAGGAGCTCAGCATGACGATCCGTTTAACTCTGCATCTCTGGGACCCAGCACAGTGCCTGGGTGCAGATGAATGAAGCCAGTGAAGAGGCTGGGGGCCCGGCTCTGTGGGGTAGTGCCTTTCACAACATTTTCCATTCAGCCTCACCTCTTCCTTTGTCCTGTTTTTAGCCTAATTCCTTTCAAGGCTCTGGCATGAGACTCTGAGCTCATTTTCATGATTGCTTTAAATATTTGGGGCTGTTGGTATGCCAACACAGGGACCCACGCTAAGGAGGGAAAGGAATTCTCTCGCTCTCTGGGCCCTGCCCAAACACGGAAAACAAGCCAGAGGCAGGGGAAGTTCTGAGAAAGTGCCAGATTGGGTCGAACTAAACCATTTTCGTACCTGGATAAGGGCACCAGGATTTTTGGCAGGAGGCATGAAAATGGGAGGACACAGAGGCCTGGGGGCGATGGTGGGGGAGGGGTCGCGTTCCCGGAAACCCAGTAGGAGTCCTGGTAAAAGGGCAGCAGCAGTTCTGCTCTGGAGGTGAGAGTGTCTGTGCCCGTAACAGTGAGGAGCCGCCTGGAGCAAATGCCTGGATGCTGAAAGGCCTGGGAGTTGCTTATTGAAAGTCAGACAGGAGGAAACCCTGAAAGTCTTGTCATGGAAGAACTTGGAAGCCACAAAAAGTAGCTCATGAGCATCTGTGTAAAGGAGAGACCTCAGCGTTTACTTCGAGCAGCTCCTGCCACTATATAGGTCAGGAAACGGAAGCTCAGAGAGGAATGGGGAGGCTAAGATCACACAGTTCAAAGTGGTAGCACCAGAACTGGAACTCAGATCTCATTCTCTTTCCAAAGCTCCTACCTGCTCGGGCTGGGCAGGGCCTAGAATTAGGTTCTTTGAATTTCCCCCTAACAGTATAAGTATGATAGAAAGCCTGGCTTCTGCTCAGTGATTTCTTGCTACACACCAGGCGCAATGCTAAGTAATTTCCAAGAAGTTTTATCTTCTCTCAAAGCAGCCTTATGAAGTAGACATTTGTAGCCTCCTTTAAAGATGGGGAAACTGAGGTTCAGAGGCTAAATGATTTGCTTAAGTCAACCAGCGTACTGAGTCCTGGGGTCCAGATTCTAGCTCAGAGTTCACCTAATTCTGGAGTCCATGCTTTTGACAGCTACTTTCTAAGGCCTTTCCTGCGGGGCCTTCTCAACCTGGGTCAAAAGCAAGATGACCTAGAGCTTCTAGAGGAAAGCACAACCTCCCAGCCCTCCTGACAGTGAAATTTGAGGAAGGGAGATGTGAGCATCTGAAGGAGGCAGGGCATTTTCTTTTTTCCTAAAGACTCTCCAGTCCAAAAGAAGCCTGTGGTTCCAGGGATGGAGATGGACAGGTGACCCGCGGTGTGTTAGGAGATGAGGCCGCCCTGGAGGGCAGGCAGTGAGAGGAAGGGGACAGAGATTCCTTACTCACTTCCCGAACTGGCTGCTGGCTGGACAGCTCTGTGGTCTGAGAGTGAACTCATAAAGGAGGCCACAGCCCCTTAAATTTCCAAGTTCACACACTTCTCATTCACGGAGCAACTCAAGCTCACAGAGTGCTGCCTCGCATGTTCTCCTTAGGTAGGGTTACTGCTCCCACTTACAAGATGTGCCAGATACTGTTCCAAGTGCTTTACATGTATTGCAGTGCTCTAGCAGTACCGTCCGGATCCTTGTTTTCTACAGGAGGAGCTGGAAATATGGAGTTTTAAAGGCTTTTCCCAGGGGCCCTGCAGGCAGGAAGTAGCAAAACGATTGTGAACTCAGGCACCTATGTCCTCACTCATGACTCACTCGGGTTAGGGATGCGGTCAGCCTCCCTGGAGCACCAGGCCGTGTGAAGGAGAGGTGACAACCTGAGCAAAGCTGAAGTTCTAGGAAAGTGGAAGAGAGAGATAGGTGGTTAGCAACAGCGTTTGCTGCAGCCGACCCCACTGGCTGTTCTACCTGTAGATGTCCGTGGATACGAGCTAGCAAACATCCTTATGGTTGAGGCCTGTGTGAGTGTTTCTCAAGGTGTTCCCTGTAGCCCTGCTGCCCTAACTAAAGTGAGTTATTATTGTGGACTAGCGTGATCAGAAAAGCCTTCAGAGAAGACAGTGAGTTGAAGGATGGAGAGGATTTAGAGCCAGTGGACGTTCCAGGCAACGAGAATTGCAGAAGAAAATGTCCAGAAGACAGGGCTGGAAACACAGAGTAGGATGAGGTCTTTGAAGTCCTTGAATGCCAAGTGGAGGAGTGTGCACCTTACTAGGCCGTTCGAGAGCGGTGGAGGGTCCTTGACAGGGAAGCAACTGGGCGTTGAGAGATTCATTGTGAAGGTGAGCGAAGGGAGGTATGTGTGGGGAGACACTGGGGCCAGAGGCTCCGCGTGATGACCCAAGTTTGCGTGAGGGTGGCCGTGCTGGAAATGGCTGGGGAGCAGCACTCCAGGAGATGACTGAGGAGAAACAAGGATCGGTGTGAGCACTGCTTAGATGTTGGAGAAGGTGGCGTCCCAGGCCTCTTTGAAGTCTCAAGCTTTGGTGACAGGAAGATGGAGACCAGGAGCTTGCCCGGGGGAGGGGAAGGGGGAGCAGGATATGGTGGGTCTGGTGTTAGACTTGGAGGTTTGGGGTGGTTGGACCCCCATTTGGAGATGAAGGATTGAGACATCAGTGATGAGTGAGAACTAGAGGACTCAGAAAGCTGCAGAGCTCATTGGAGGGGACAAGACGGCCGAGAGGGGATGTGGAGACAGCAGAGGAGAACCCAGAGAACAGCGAGTGAACCAGGGCATGGAGGGTGTCGAGAGAGGGGTCAGCAGTGCTGAGTCCTGCCCCTGCGGAGAATCCAGGTCGGTGAAAGCAAACGTGCTGGCTACTTCGAAGGACAGGTTGGAGGACTGGACAGCCCAGCGTCTTTGCACATCACTCGTGAAATGTAGGTTGGCCCCATCCTTCAGAAGGACACCTGGGCAATACGTTCCAAAGGCCTTAAATATGTATCTAGAAACTCTTCTTCAAAGACTGCCACCCCAAAGACAAAGATGGCAGTTTGGTGAGTACTTCCTCGACCACCAACAGTGCCAAAGCGGCATTGCTTGAAGCACTTTGCGTGTGGTCATGGATTTAATCCTCAGGGCAGCCCTATAAAGTGCGTCCTGTTAATACTTTTTACAAGTACACTTTCCTTTTGCAAATAAAATAAGGCTGTGACATCTGAGCAAGGTCTGACTACGGGAAGGTCGTGACCCTGGGGTTGAGACCCCATGAGAACAGCTGCCAGGCCCTCGTTTTTAACTGGCAGGCTATCCTGCCTCTTGAAATGAGGAGAAATGAGTGCAGGGCTGTGCCCTGATGGGGGTCGTGTTAGCGGTACAGCGACAGGAAACGATCCAAATGCTTAACCGCTGGAGCTTGGCTAAGTGAGGTCTGACTTCCACAGGAGAGCATGCTATATAGACGTGAAAATCATGCTGTGAATAAAAGAACACTCGTGACGGGGAAATGTTGGTAATACATTTTTAGCTAAGAAAAACTGTCTTCAAAGCAGCGCGATCCCAGATACGGAGAAGGGAGGATACTTGTGGTCACTGACGTGCGTGCGCACTGGTGGGCAGAGCCGGCTCCCCAGTCAGCCTGGGGTGATCCCCGCACCCCACCCAAGCCCCCACCCCGTGCCTCTGGGTGAAGTACAAAGATGAGCAGAATGAGAGGTGGTGGCATTCCATGCCCAAAACGTGATGTCTCCCCTCGCGTCGCTCTGGGGTACTTTGTCCCGAGGCCGGGTTCTCGGGGTGCTGCCTGATGGAGCTTATAGGCAGAGTATTTCAGATACATGGTGGCACTTAAGAACAGGTGTGGAAGAGAGGATGGGTCCTCCCAGTGTAGGGGGTTCTGGAAAGTGCCAGGAAGGAGGACATTCTGCTCTTTGGACCATGGAAGGTAGGCCAGTCCCGGACCCCAGAGTCACCAAGGTTACGTTGTAAGCAGCCGAGCCCAAGCTGAGTCAGCCGCCCCCCAGAGTTCTCCTGGCTTTCCGTCCTGTGCTTCGCACCAGCTCTGTATCCATGTTCAGGCAAAGCCCAGCACTGACTGCTTAGAAAAATATTTAATTGAGATTCCTCCTACAGTGCTTATTTCTGTCTCGGTAAGGCCTTGGCATGCCATGGGTAGCTAAATATACTGGCTGTTTCCTCTCCAATGCCAACCTAGTTTTTTAAATGTTCTCAAGTACATCTGCCCAGCTTTCCCCTTAGAGAGAATTCACAGTATTTGCCCTCTCTAACCCAGAACTGTGGGGGAGGATAGCTACTTTAGAGAAGTGAAATTAGGGGGTTATGCCTGTGCCTCCCTCCCTCCCTTCCTTCCTATAAACATCTACTGAGAGTCGTTGGCACTGTACTTAACATGGAGACCACACAGATGTATGGAAGTGCAACTGGTCCCTGCCCTCAAGGTGTTCATAATCTAGGTGTAGTCACAGGACAGAATGTCAACGATGGGGGATTGCACAAAGCAGAGCTGCGGGAGGCTCTGCCGTGTCCCAGCGGGAAGAGACAAGGGGACGTGTTCCTGAATAGCATCTCCCTGTCCCAGGGGCACTTACAGACTGAGGGACGGGGCAGGGCTGCAGGAAGAAGTAATGGGTGGATGCGGCGTATACGCTTACTGCGTTGGCTTGGGCTCAGCAACACGGACACTTCCCAGCAGAGTCCCTCAGTGGAGCTCGGTACCTGGTTCTGAACAAGTCTTGAGCACGATCATTTTTCTCTCTCTAGGCTTTAGTTCCTTTATCTAGAAAATACAGGGTCCAGGACAAATAATACCAACTTTTTATTAGCTGGTAATTGATGCCAAATATTTTATTACAAAATCATAATATGTAACTTTGTATCAACAGTATCACACTCAAGCACACTTTAGGTGACAGTTTAGGTGAAACGTTTAAATTGCTGCCCATCTCATGCAAGAGGTTCACATGTGGGGTCCGATGTTACTTCTGCCGGATGCTGGGTAGTAGTACAGAGTTTCATAAACATAGTTAGAGCCACAGAACCCCCTTTGCAAACACAAGCATATCCAGAGCATACATGCACAGGGCATCAGAGGCCACACACTAGTGCTGGCCTACCCCCATTCCCCATCGAGACACTTGCTCGAGACCCCCCGTTTTCCAGGGCTACACTTGGGACCTGCAGGTAGAGAGGGCGCTTCAGGCCTCCCGGGCCCTACGCCCGTCCTCAGTGTCCTCCGGTCCCTGCCTCTAGGAGGAGTCTGTACCTGCTACCTGGGAGACTCAATGGAGGCTGGTCTTGGAGTGATCGGCCTTGGTGGGAAGAAAATACGTTGTCATCTGGAAGCTGGAGTATGGGCAGCTGAAAGGATGAGCAGTCCGGCAGCCTGTGACAGATGCTCTGGCTCCATGTACCCATCTACTGCTGCTAGAAGATGACCTAGGGGTGAAAGCTCCTTTCAGAGTGTTAAGGTCTTCAGCCTCTCAAATGGGCTTTACTCTCTGTGACATCAACAGGGCAAGGCTGAGAATGGTCTCCCCATTGTATAGATGGGGACGCCGAGGCCCGGTGTGATTGTCTCTTCTGCTAGAGGACCCTGAGACTCACTCTTGAGAGCATGGTCTTTACCTCACACGCTCTCAGATGCCTGAGGAGTTCTTCCTGTTCTCCGCCTTTCATCCATTTCATTGATGTAAGTCATTGCTCCTGCATTTTATCTTTTTCCTTCTAATCTTCTAGAAAAATCTGAAGTTGAATTTCCCATCCTTCCCGACATGGCATAGAAGATGATAGAGGTATTGGAGGGTCCTGAATGAATGGCCCACAAGAGTTGTAGCAGATTTCTATCCCTGTTCAAGGAGCACTGCTTTGGTAATCTTGGCAGGAGGCTGGAGGGTGGGCATGGGAATTGGAGGAGAGGGGTGATTTCAATCCCAGGGCCTTTGTAATTCCCCAAATCCTATGAGCACAGGGGCTGAATACCAGACGTTCCTTTGGGTCTGCGTACCGATGCTCTCAGCCTTTCCTAGCAGCCTTTCCCCCTGGTCTGGAACCTTTTGGGGCATTCCAAGCCCCCGCAGCTCTCCCCCCCGCCCAGGGGCTGGCCTGCAGTCAAGCATCGTCGCACTCGGCTGCTTCCATCTGGAACTCCTTTCTCAATTGCTGATGCTGGCTGCCTCCTGGCCCGCTGGCTCTCCCAGTGCCCAGACTCCCACACAGCTCTGCCCGGCGAAGCCATGGTCAACTGCAGCAGTGGAGGGAGGCTGCATCCCAGGTAGTTCTGCCCATTCATCAAAGGGCACCTTAAAGGAAGAGAAAAGGCCAGTTTCCAACTGGGAGGAGATACCTGGCATACGCATAACCAAGGGAGGGTATTATCAAGGGCATGTAGAGAACGCCCCCAAGTGACGTTGGGATTCTAAGGTTCTCTATGGAGTTGGCTGTCCCTAAGACATGAAACTTTGCCTGATATGGAGTCTAATCCTTTCCAGGAACTCTTCTTTTTCTTCTGCAAAAAGGTGAGGAAGTCTGAACACAGCATTTGGGGAACCACAAGCTGACTATTTCAGGGACGCACCTAAGACTTCAGAAACACAGGTGTTGAGCGTGCCTCTGGCTTCCTGTGCTGCTTGCGTAACTTCCTGCCTCCAAGCAGACCCACTTACAAGTTCAGTGGAAGTTTTAGGGAACATGATGCTGGAATAAAGTGAGAGGAACGGGTAGAATGAAATAGAAGTGGAGCCAGGCTCTGCCCACCGGAGGTGTGTCCTCCCTGCGGACATCTGCACAGAGGGCTCTCTGTTCAGCCCTCTCATGTAGACTTGTCCCACACTGGCCAAGTGGCCTCTTCTTCAGGATGCCCTCCTTAACTTCTCATTTCTGGTGTTGACAGTATACTTCCCTTGCTATCCTGACTCAAAGCAGGGGTCACCCCTGATTCCTCCCCCTCTACCCCCATGTCCAAGCCCCTGGTGACCCTCCCCGTCCCTCCTTCATTGATTCTCCCAGTGCTTGTGCGTGCCCTTCAGCACTTCATGAAACTTGGATCTCGTAAGAGCACGACCTGCAATTAGCCCCACTTCTCTTGAAATCCTGCCCACCCACCTCTCCCTGGCTTCCTGTCCCCCCCCAACTGTATCGTTCTGTGGGGCTCCCTTCCACGGCTCCCCTTCTCTCATCAGCCTCTGTCTTCTTCCTCTCACATGAGCATACCAACCTGTCTCTCCCTCCGCAAGGGGCCTGAAATACCAGTCTCAGCCCCGCTCCCAGCCACAGTCCTTTGGCCCATCGCCTCTGGGAAGCGTCCCCAGTCAGGCCCCCCTGTGCCCTACAGTTGGTGTGTCGGTTCTTCCCAGCCTGGCACCAGTCTGGCAGTTTATTATACGAGGGCTGTCCGGAAAAACTCCGGCCATAAATGCCTCTGTTGGTCATAGTACATGGCTGGGTACTTTCCGGACAGCCCTGTGTTTCGCTAAGTGTTGTCTTTTCAACAAGGTTGTAGTCTTCCTGATGGTAAGGGTGTGGCAGTACCCGTTTGAGTCATCTCCACTGTGCCCAGGGCAACGACGTGGGAATGAAGGACACTTTCGTCCCACTGAATCCTCTCAACGTGGGGGCTGGGGGTTTTTGTCTCTGTCTTCTGATGAGGAAACTGAAGCTCAGAGACGTGCTTTCATGTCCGCAGCTGGCAAGTGGCTGTTTCCGGGACTGAGACCAGGGGTGCTGACAGCAAAGCATCTTCTACTCCTCGTCTGTCTCCCGAGCCGGGCTAGGGCGCTCGGCACGGCACTCACCCAGAAAAGCGCCTCGACGCGGGAAGCTCATGCGTGCTGCAGCCATTGCTAGCGTTAGACTCAATGCTGTTTTTTTAATCCCATCCCGGAACCTTGAATTCCAGATTCATCTACTTAAGTGGTTCCCAACCTTTGTCCGCTTGTGTGCCCCTTTTAAACCCATTTCTATGAATCGTACCCCTCGTTTTTAAGACAGCTGTCTTTACATACTGACACTGTTGTTCAGTGCCTGTCTTAATGTGAAATAGTGGAAATTAGGTAATAAGCTAGGAAAAGAAAAATTCCTACACTAAAAGTATAAACCACAGATTTAATTTGACAGTATTCATAACAGTTAAATATTGATCATGATGATCAAGTATTTAAACATTAAATAAAAAAACTACTTGAATCAATTAAAGACAATGCACTTACTTTTACTCAGTCAATAACTAAACTGATCAAACAGTCTGGCTACAGATGTATTTATACGTTTGGGCAAGTTCTAAAAACGTCGGGAATGGATTGTTGTGAAACTGCGTAAGGATTGGTAGAAGAGCGGTCCGGTGGGGGCGGGGGGGGGAGGGATCCCAGCCACGCCCTCACCAGTCATCATTCTCTAATGTGACCTCATTTCAAAGTGTCTCCATTAATGGTATTCAAACTTAACATTTATTGTTTCATGACTAACATTTTGTATTTTTTTTTTTTTGTTTTCTCACCATTACTGATTATTTTTCATGCACCCCTGAACTGCCCAGCACGTACCCCTGGGGTACATGTACCACGGCTTGGGAACCAGTGACCCTCTCCAATGTACTCTCTCTCTTTTTTTTTTCTTCCCAAAGAAGCTAGGAGCGAATTTTATGATTGATGGCTATTTAAAAATATTCTACTTATTTTTCTGGAAGCAGAGTAGTTCTAAAATTTTGGCTTGTTAAGAGGACATCTGATGTTGCCTGTGACCTGAACACAGGGACGAGGCTGTGGTAGCTGGTATGTTTCTCTTAAGGCTAGTGTTAAGGTAGGAAGTGTTCCTGCTTTTGCACTTAACTAGATTATAATCAAAGGACCGGGTGATGGAGCAGTTTCTTGAGATGGAAGTCAGCATTATAAATGCACAAACCCCCAGCCAGCTGCCCCCATGTCAGAAATCCCCTCATGAGCCCCAGAGAAAAATAATCATTTGCATTAGATTGTGAAAAGAGGGGGACAAAGGATTGGGGAGGGCATGAGAATGTGAGCACTTAAACACAGATTAGGAAGAAAAAAAGGAAAAAGAAGAGGAATGCAGGAAAACTAAAGGGCAGCATGGTAGAGGTGTTCTCTATTAGGAGGATGGAAAATACGTCTTGAATCTTCAGAACTGAAAGGGCAGTGATTTTGTCCTAAGTGACAGCCTGCCCCAGGGGCTTTTCCCTATCCGGACAGAACAGACACGAGGCCTGGAAGCTTGGGGTTCAAACAGCTCTCTCTGCCCCTGGTGGGACTTTCTGAGTCAAGGGTCAGGGCCTGGGCTCCACCTGGCCAGGCCCTGTGCTGTTCTCGCCTGTCCCTTGGTCCTTCCGCGGAGTGGGAGGAGAGAGGATATGCTTGATTAATTCCATCTCAGTCACTGGGTGGTTTTTTGGCTTTGATTCTCAAGGACTTTCATTCTAAACAGCAAAGGCTTCTGGGGCATTACCATAGAACTAACACGGAACTCTCTAAATGCCTAAAAGCAGCACCATGCTCTCTGCTCTGTCTTTCCCTGTCTTTTCATTTGCCTTCTCGGTCTTCCTTTGGTTCCAAGAAAGAGAAGGCTCAGAGGCCCAGGAAGCTAGAGGACATGAGATCGCAGACCTGCCACGCAGCCCCGTTTCTCTCTGTTCCAGACTCTGGGTATCTCTTGGCCACACACATCTTGGTCCTTCCTCCCAGCGCCTCGGGAAGAAGGCGAAGGTGAGGGCACAGGTTAGAGCCAGGCACTGTTGTCTGCACTTGCCAAGGCCGAGGCCCAAGGGCCAGGCATTTGCCATGGTTTTGTCCAATGCTCAGACAACAGGTCAACGAGTCCCACACGGTAACTGCTGAGATAAAAGTGTCTCAGTTCTCTAAGTGAAAAAACCTGCTCCACAGAGGCGACATGCCATAGCAGAAACAGGATGAGCTGTGAAAAATCACGTTCCTGAGTTCAAACCCAAATTTCACCACCTAACCTCGTACAACCCAATAGCTTTTCTGAGCCTGCGTGTGCCCACCCAGGGTGGTTCTGAGAACTGAATAGAGCAGGTGCCTGACACAAAGTGAGCACCAAACAAATGGCAGACACATCTCCCTCCTTTGAGACTCTACACCAGCGTAGCGAGAGCAGGGGCCCTTGTTTGTTTCTCCAGGCTCGCTTCCTGCTTCTCTTTCCTTTATGCTCCCTCCCACTTGGGGCATTGACCCTTGACACCTCCTTGGCCTGAGTCTTGCTGTCACCTTGGCTCCTAGTGGCTCCTTCACTCCATGTGGGTCTCTGCTCAGATATCACCCCTTCCAAGAGGTCTTCCTGGATGAGGGTGTCTAAGACAGCCCTCTCAGTGCTCCGCCTCCCACCCTCTGTCTGGTGGCCTTGGGAGCGCTCACCACCACCTGACTGTCGTGTCTCCTCCAGGAGATGCCAGCTTCACAAGGCAGGGATTCTATTTGCCTGCTTTGTCACTTTATTTCCAGTGTCCCTAACACTTCTAGGCACACACAGTACAGTTGTCCCTTGGTATCTGCGGGGTCCCCCACCATTATCAAAATCCACACATGTTCAAGTCCTTTAAACAAAATGGAGTAGTATTTGCATATAACCTACACATGTCCCTCCATAAATCAGCTCTAGATACTTGTAATACCTAATACAATGTGCATGCTATGTGAATCATTGTTTTTCCGTATCATGTGGGGAATGATGACAAGGAACAAAAGCCTGTACGTGTTTAGTATACAGGCAACCACCACAGTCCTAACTACCTGGTGCGTGTTAGCAACAACGTCATTTTTTTTTTCTTTTTAACATTTTCCATCCAAGGTTTGTTGAATCTGTGGATACAGAAGCTACGGATATGGAGGGCAGTCAATAATCCATATTTATTAAATGATCACAAAACAGAATACAGAGAGGATAGATTCTGCTTGCCAGTGGGGAAGGGTGAGGGGCCCAGGGGCCCTGCTGCCTGCAGGGACATGTCTGGGCAAGTCTGGCCCAAGCAGAATTTCAGCCTTCACTTGCCCCTTCATCTGGGTGCCCTGGGGCAGGCTACGACTTGCACAGCCCAGTGGGGTGACCTGGGGGATGAGCTGTATGGTCCCAGGAGAACTCTAACCCTCCTGGCTCTTGTGCCCAGACACCTGGATCCAGGTGCCAGTCCTCCTACCCCCATGCTGGCCACAGTACTCAAGTGAGCTAGTAACTCCTCCAGCTCGCAGGCTGTGCCTGCTTACCCTGGGCGTGGGCCACATGGGGTGGTGTGTGTGTGTAAGGAGAGGTGCAGTGGCCTCCCTATAGGCGTGTCGCAGCCTCCCACATCACCCTTTGCCCTTAATGGCAATTCCCTGGAAGCATCTTTGTGGCATGTCAGCCTTGGCTATGGCATGTCACCAGAAGTACAGGTCCCACCTTTACAAGATGGCACTGGTGGCTGTGGTGGGGGTGGGTGGGGATGCTAAGCTTGGGAGTGGGACCAGGTTACCTTAGGTTTGCAGCCCTCTCCTCAGCGGCTGGCTTCTTTGGAGGAAATATTTGGGTCGAAAATATTTTCTCATCAAAGATGAGCTCCTTGTGTGTTAAGTGCCTCACTCGTGAATGTGCCCTAAGGCAGGGCTCCCCAACCCCCGGGCCTTGGACCGGTACTGGTCTGTGGTCTATTAGGAACCAGGTTACACAGCAGGAGGTGAGCGGTGGGCAAGTGAGCAAAGCTTCGTATGTATTTACAGCTACTCCCCCTCACTCACATTAGCGCCCGAGCTCCGCCTCCTGTCAGGTCAGCGGCAGCATTAGATTCTCACAGGAGCGCGGACCCTGCTGTGAACTGCGCGTGTGAGGGACCTAGGTTGCGTGCTTACCTGCTCCCACCCGTCTGTGGAAAAACTGTTCCACAAAACCGGTCCCTGGTGCCGAAAAGGTTGGGGGCCGCTGCCCTAAGGGAGGGGCTGGGCTGGGCTGGTGGAGAGGGCACTGGCTTGGGGTCAGGAGAAATGGGTTCCAGTCCCAGCTTTTTGAGGCCAGCCTCCTCCCTGCTCAGTGGCCTCCGAGCATTGGTGGGATCTCTTGTCAGAGGCTTATAAAGTCCCACGGGAAGAGCAGGCCCCCAGGGCCACACTCTGGGCAAAGCATGAGCAGCTCCCTCCTCCCCCTCTTCATTCCTCAGTCCCGTCGTCATCCCCACAGAGAGAAGGTGGCCTGATTCTCCTGCCAGGGACATCTGAGTGCTCCCTGACATCTTCTGGTTCCTAGAGCTGGCTCTGAGAGTCACAGCACGTGCACTTTGCTCACACGGGGCCTGGGGACTATCAGGGACTGGAGGTTGTTCAGAGTCCTTAGGGACAGAGTGGGTGGAGGGAGGAGAGCCCCGAGGCTGGGCCGTTCAGGCTGTGGGGGCCTCCAGGCAGGCCAAGCAGGGAGAAATGCCTTTCCTTTCCCAGGCCAGAGCGGGCTGCAGCTTTATGCGTAGGGCCCGATGCTGCCCACCCACCACATACTTTTCATTCCATCCAACCTCAGGAGTGCCACAGGGCTGCAACCAGCTGGGGCTGCAGGGGCCCCCAAGAACTCATCTTGTCTGGGCCCCTCTGTGGGCCCCAAATTCTTTGAGCCTCCTCCCGTCAGAGGTCTCTCCTCCCCCTGTGACTGCCTTGTGACCGTTTGACAAACGAATACAGTAGACGGAGTGCTGTGCCAATATCTAGGCCCAGGCCTCCGGAACGGGCCCTGCCACTTCCTGTCTCTTGGGACACTCGCTCTTGGAATGCAGCCACCTGGCTGAGAGAAAGCCAGAGCAGCCCGAGGGCAGGAGTGAACGTTCGGAGGCCAAGGCCCTGGCCTAGCGCCTAGCACCCATGTGCCCGCCCTGAGAGGTAGCCATCCTGGAGCCCCGAGTCCTGCCACCCCAGCTGACAGTGTGTGGTGCAGAGACGCGCCCAAACTGCAGGTCCATGAGCATCGTACTGCTTGCTGCTGTTTAAGTGACTGAGTCGTGGGGCCCTTTGTCATCGGTGCTGGGGAATGACAGTCACTTGTCCCTTCCTTAAATCACTAGCCACTCCAACTGTCCGGTAGACTCTTCTTCCTCCAGCAAAGACCCAACTCATCTCCCTGAGTACTGATGCCAACTAGTAAGACTTTGATTTCTGAAAGCCCATTTCTCTGCCCCCTCATCTCACATCTCCATCACAATTCCTCCTTCCTCTGACCTCCGCTCCTGCAACTCTAAGGGACTTGACCTCCTGTCCTAGTGAAATCTCGGGGTGTGCTGTGTGTGTGTGTGTGTATGTGTGCATGCATGTTATACACGTGTGAGTGCAGCTATGCTCAGAGGACAGTGTCACAAACATTGGAGGTGGCTAGCAGGGAGGAGAGGAACTGAGCATTTTGACGGCTCATGTTTTTGGTGAATTGATGGGAAACCAACCATTCTTCTTTTAAGAGATTTTAAAATTAAAATCAGCCTTTTCTGGTTATGCCATTCTGCATATTTCAAATTTTCTACAGTGAACATGGATTACTTTTGTAATGAAGAAAATAAAACTCACTTCCAATTCCAAAACTCACAACAGACAAGAATTCACATTCTATTGGGTATTTGAGATCATGCCACAAACCCAGCTCTGTGTCTTGACTTTTCACCATACTTTAGGGTCTCTCTTTCTCAATATTTTCCCAAACCTAATTTTTAATGGCTTGGTAGTGTTCTAGCATTAACAAATTATTTATTTAATTTGTTTAGCAGAATGTATTTGACACATCATATACAAGGGCTGTCCGCAAAGTATCCAGCCATGTAACATGAAAATTAGAGTCATCTATGGCTGACTTGTTTCCGAGCCACATACATATGTGTGTCAAATACGTCTCATATCCTTGCACGTAAAGCTTTAAATCTTTGAACCTTTGAATCTTTGGATGTTTCACTTTGATTCCTTGAAGTGAACGTTCCAGGTGAGATGCTGTGAACATTTGGGAGGCTCCTGACACCGAGGGCAAACTGTCAGAAACCACCCCTTCTGAAATACCCACTTGGATTCAGGAACCTTCTCTTGACTGTCTGGGCATTGCTCCCTCTTTATTGTTTTCTCAGGGGAGAACCAGAAACGGCGAAACCGAGGGAAGAAACAACAGGTAAAGGTGTGGTAGAGAGAAAGCAGCAAGCAGGAGAAAACGCCTAGGATCTGAGGGGCGAGGGAGGTAGTTTCTATTTTCTTGCCCTCCTTAATACGATGAAGGAGGGAGCTAGCGATAGTCCCATGGGGGGAAGCCTCCGTTCACTACTTCACTCCATCCTTACAAGCACATTGAGTTGCCATTATTCCCATTTTATAGCCGAGGAACTGGGCTCTCAGGGGATAGGTAACCCGTCCAGAGTCGGGCAGCAGGTCCAGGGGGCCCAGATGCACGCCCAGGGTGCTCCAGCTCCAGAGCTGGCAAGCGAGCTGCGTCTGGCCCCTGCATTGCCATGGCAGCCTAGGGGTAGATGGAGGGGCTCCGTCCCCTCCCTCCCTCCCCATCCAGCTTGCTCTTTCTCCCTTTGAATAGGAGGGACGAGATGAAGACTAAGAAACCCTTTTTACCTCCACCATCCCCAGAAGTTACCATGAAATGTCTGGATCCCAGTGAAAGCCTCCAGCTCTCAACCCCTCCTGGATGACCTCCGGAGGACCCTGGCAGGCAGAGGGGTTCGCGGGTTGCTGGGGAGTCCTCTGTGGCTCTTCTGACCTGCATTCCTCCAGCACGTGTTGTCTAGGAGCCTAACCCCAATGCAGTGGGGGTGGGGGTGGGGGTGGGGGTGGGGGCGCTGGAACCACAGGGAGCCCAGCAGATCAAGGAGTATTAATGTGGCCGCTGGCAGCGAGGCCTGCCTCCCAGTCTGTCTGGGGAGGGGCCCAGAGGGCAGCCCAGGGCAGAGGGATGTGCGGGCCCCAAGCCCTGTGTTTACACCCCAGCAAGCTACAGGAGGATCGCCCCTTCATCAGCGCTCCGGACCGAACCCTCGCTGTCCTGGCCACCAAACTGCACCTCCTGCCCCTTCAGTTGTCCTCTGCAGGAGTCTCCTGGGGACTGGATGGGGGGCGGGCACCACACATGGACCCCAGGTGGCTCTGTTTAGATGCCTCATTCCATTTGGGTCACTTCATCTGGGGGTGACATTCAAACTATTCAAAAGCAGTAAGAATGAGTTTTGCCCTAGAAAGGTCCTAACAGCCAACTCGGAAGGCAAGAGCAGCTCCCGAGGAGAGGAGGTCTGCTGGGGCATGCGTTAACTCTTTAGTTGCTGGCCTGGGGGGAGGTCTGAAGGGGCCAGGAGAGAGAGTGGGGTGGCCAGGGGCACTGGTGGGGCTCAGGGTGGTGGCTGTTAACTATGTGGTGCCGATGGTTTTCAATATTTTAGGAACCGGTACGACTGCACCCATGTGTGCAGGTTTGGCGGCGCTCCGCCTACGTGGGAAAAACGTGGAGCATGGCCCAAGGATTCTCCGGGTCGGTGCAAATGGGTCTTTCCTGGCCCTTCAGGAGACAGGGCCACCGTTCCCTCTTCCACGGGGTCATGCTTCTGCAGCGGCTATGTGCCTGCTCAACAGGGACGCGCTTAGCAAGCCCGTTGCCAATCCCACGGCCGGCGGGCCCTCTCCCGCCAGCCCCCTCCCCCATGGCAGGCGCACTCCCTGACGCCTCCCTCGTGGCCCACCCAGTCAAAGGTGGTTACAAAACTCTGTTCGGCTCTTTGGGTCCGTTAAACCCCCAATTGGGAATTGAAGACCTGTGGTTCTCAAGGGCAGCGTGGCTGACCAGCAGGCTCGGTCCTCAGTGCATCAGGCCATTCCTCTCTTTCCTGGTGGTGAGAACCTGACCCAAATTCTGCAACACAAACAGGTCTGGGAAAGCTGACCCCTCCAGCCCGTTCCATTTCTAGGGTATGACTTGGTGTTTCCCTTTCACTGCGGCGGCGAGGGGACATTCATCCTGGTTACGAAAGGAGGCGGGGGACCAGATGGCGGCGCTCTACACTGTTAGCCGCAGGGTGGTGGCCGAAGGGTAGTCGTGTGGGCTGAGTAACACCGTACGTGTTTAGCACACTTGGTCCCCAGTAGACTCTGAATAAATATTATCTGTTTTTGGGGCCTCTGGGTAAGTGTAGCTTTAATGAAGGCTGGGCCTTACCTCTCCTCTATTAACTGATACCCCAAAGCACCCTTTGCTGGACCTCAGTTTAGTAACCAGGGTCTGCCCTGTATCAGAAGGAACAGACTTTCACTGAGGTTTTCCTCTGGGCCAGACCCTTCACATCCACTTGGTTTTATTTCACCTCACAGCCATGGCCGGAGACCAGTATGATTCCCACCTCATTTACGCCTAAGGAAACGGAGGCTCAACAGCATGGAAGCCACACGACTCATCGACTCATCGTCATCACAGAGTCAGACCCCGGTCTCGGGGGCTCTCAGCCCATGCCAGGGTGAGCGGAAGGAATTCTTCTGGAAAGGCAATTGCATGTCAGTCCAGGCTTTTCCCAGGACAGAAATCCGACACCGGCATGGAAGGAAGGAAGCCAGCCTGTGGGCTGAGGGCCGAGCCTTCCCCCTAGCGCCATCTCCCTCTGCTTTCAAGCCAGGCTGAAAGAGCCAAGCCGCAGGAGGAGATGAAAGCACCCCGACGAAGTCCTCCACCCTGGGAAAAGGAGGATTCGATAAAGGGGGGCGGGAGAAAAGGCAGAAGAGAACAGAGGAAGGGGGGAGGGAACAAGCCTTGACAAATGTTTTCTGTTAATAAATTCCATTTTGCCTCTAAAACGTTTGCCAAGTATCTAAGCAGGAAACATTTTTCACATACCAGGGCAAACCATGGCCGAAATGCCTCTGCACTCGGCTGCCCGCAGCCCCCGGTTCCACAGCCTCCCGGGAGGCAGCCTCCCCTTGCCTCCCTGGCCTTCCTCTAGGAAGACCTGCCTCTTCCCCGGAGCACGCTGGGGGGCTTTAGGCACACTCCCTTCCCAGCCTGGAGAGAAAACGCCCAGGTAGCCTCGCAGGTCCCCCTGTGACCCTAATCCCGTCCAGTCTGGTCTCCTCCCTCTCCCCCCCTGCCCTCCCCTTTCTCTCCATCTGTTTCTGAACCAGAACATAGAAAGCTTCGGCCTCACTGCTGTTCTGATTCACATCCAGGGCTGGCCGCCTCTTTCTGGTCAGGAACATCTCTCTCCCACCCCTTTCCCCTTAGCCCTTCTCCTTCCTCCCCCGCATCTTGGTTTGATTGAGTTGGGAGGGAGGACGTTCTCCCACGCTTACTGTAATCTTCCTACCCCTCCAACACGCTGGCTTCGTGCGTTCATTGATTCCGCAAATCTGACTGAGAGCGTACTCAATGGCTTCCATTTTTTTGAAAAGTACATCAGGCCTCAATGTTGGGTTTGGAGAAAATTCTAGCTAGTGTCAAGGACCCATTCAGTGTATTTCATTGAACTTGCTTAGGAATAAGACTCTTTGAAGATCCTGTGCATAAATGTGTGCCAAAACATACGATGCGGGGATGCCTGAAGCCATCTGGGGAGTATCCGGATGAAAAGGAAAGGCACTTGTCAACGTCATGCTGCCAAGCTGGACAGCAAACGTGGATCTAGTCAGAACTAAAATGAGGCCAGAGCGTTGGTTATCTTTTTCCCTGATGGACTATCTTTCTATGTCCAGCTCAACATTGCCCTTCCTGGAATAGAGAGGGGCTAGCTTCCACAATATTGTTCTCACTCAGTGCAACTCGGAGAGTAGCATCTAATACGGCTCCTTGTCTCAGAAGGAAGCACACTCACTCGGCTATGGCTTGCCCTTGTATTGAGTTACTCTTATTTTTCCCTCTAGTGTACTCTGGAGACTTTTTTGAGGGCCTGCCGAGTTTTTCTTCTATTAGGTCATGGAATCAGGCAGGGTCTTTGTGTGAGTAGGACCTCTCCAAGGTCATCATACCCAAGCACTAGCCTCTATTTAAAACCCTTCCTTCCTCTCTGTCTTCCTTTTCCGTCACTAGGCAGTGACACTATGTGCTAGGCATGGTGCTAGCTGCCAAAGATGCAGTGATCAAAGATGGACAGGTTCTTGCCTTCACGAAACTTATTGTCTGGGGGAAGAGATAGGTGTGAGACATCAATATGGGTCAGTTGGTGTGGAGTAGCAAGAGCCATCTTTAATCTTTCTGAGCTCATGTTTTGTCCCTTGCAATTCAAAGCTTCATTTGAATGTATACTCTTTGACCCTGCAATTCTACTACTAGAACTTACTCTTATTTATGAGTGAAGTAGCACCCTGTATGCAATTATTTGTTATAGTAATGTTTATAACAGTAAATGATTGGAAATATAATACATTAGTCTCCCCCATCTATGATTTGCTTTCCATGGTTTTGGTTACCCATGGTCCACTGTGGTCCAAAAAATTAAATGGAAATTTCCAAAAATAAACAATTCGTAAGTTTTAAATTGCATGCTGTTCTGAGTAGTGTGATGAGATCTCATGCTTGGGCATGAATCATCCCTTTGTCCAGTGTGTCCACACTGTTATACACACCCCTCCTGCTAGGAGCCCTCTCGGTTATCAGATCGACTGATGTCTTATCATAGTGATTACGCTCAAGTCACCCTCGTTTTACTTAATAAGGCTGCATTCACATAAATTTTCTTATAGCATATTCTATTTTAGTATTAGTTATGGTTTTTAATCTCTTACTGTGCCTAATTTATAAATTATGCTATTATAGGCATATATGTATAGGAAAAGACAGTATATACAGGGTTCGGTTCTATCCACGGTTCCAGGCATGCAGTGGGGGTCTTGGAGAATGAGGGACTATTATATCCCAAAAGTCCATCAGTAGGGCATTCACTAAACACACTGTGGTATATCTATATGCTGAGATTCTACCCAGCTATAAAAAAAAAGGAAGGAAAGAAGGAAAGCAAACAAACAACAAGGAAGCTCTTTTTGTACAGCTATAAACTAATTTCCAAGACACATCGTTAAGGAAAAAAACAGCAGGGGGTTTAGTGTGTTATCATTTTTGCAGAGTAGGAGTGTGTATGTGTGTATGTGTGGACAGAATAACTCTGGAAGGCTGTAGCAGAAGGGATCGACTTGGCTGTGGGATAAGAGTTGAAAGGAGACTTTTCACTGTATCCCCTTTTGTACCTCCTGACTTGTAAAACTGTGGAGATAGTACTTCTGCAAGTACCTAAATCTTACTTAAAACGAAGACAACCACAACAAGGGGAGGTGGGAACACTGGCAAACCAAAGCATGGATGCCACTTTTAAGACAGGCAGCAGCTGTGCAGGTTTGCCCATGATCGGAGTGGGAGATAGCAGGTTTAATATTGTCAGATCTTCCGATTTTACAAGAGAAGTGGAAATAATATGTTTGAGGAATCTTCCAATCTCAAAACCCCCCACAAAAACATGCTATATGACGATGTGTCTAGTCTGAGTCCATCAGTGTGGGATATCGTGGTAGGTGCTCCATGGCCCCTTGGGAAGCTACTGTCTTTACCTGGGAGAAGGCCACCTAGGACAGAGGCAGCAAGATGGAGGGACAGGGACAGATGGAGCAGAGACTATGTGTGCCTGTGTTTGGGGAGGGGGTAAGGGCAGAGACAATAGGATCTGGTGACAATTTCATGTGGGGAATAAGGAGAAAGAAAGGTAGGAGAAGAACTGGAGTTTTAAATTTGAGTGGTTTATAGAATGGAGTGACTCACAGGCAGAATGGATTGAAAGTGCGTGTGACATCAGGGAGACGTGGGTGTTCATCCCCTGTTCACACTGGTGTAAAGCTGGGTTTTCTTCTTGTGAAGTATGCAGCGTAGTGTGACCTGCCTCCGCCTTCGGGGCTACCTGAAATAATGCAGGTGAAGCGTTTGGAGTGCTCAACTGCTAGTCCGTGCAGGCGGCGCCATCCTCCGTCGTCAGCATCGCTTTCCGTCACTCCCACTCCCTGGGTCTGAGGGGCATTGACTCCGCCCCAGGAGGGAGGAGCAGGGTGCTCAGGTCTGACCAATGGGTGACTGGCATCCCCCTGGCGATGGTAATAGGTTCAGGGGCGGTCATGTGACTCAGTCCCTAGGTGGAGCCGAGGAAAACCAGCCTGGCACTTCCATTGGAATTGGAGGGCAGGTGAGGTGGGTCCTGGACTGCTGTGCCCTCTCGCCACCGCGGTGGGGACAGAGCTGAATGGAGCCACGCAGAGTCCACAGAGCAGAGGGACGAAGAGAGAGGTCAGGGCCTGGGGCATCACTGACGCCCCCGCAGTAAGCCCCCGCTCCCCGCTCAGTCTCCACCTCGCACCCGAGCCAGCGCATTCCCTTTTGTCCTAAATAAACGCGTCTGAGCAAGCGAACACGAGTGTCCAAGGACAGAGGGCGGGAAACTGCTGGGCTGGCCATCTCTTGGGTTCGGTGTCCTCGTGGCCTGGGACTCACCAGTTTCCTCAGTCTCCCGGAGGTTTTGTGGGGGTGGGAGGTGGGACGATGGATCCTGCCTGTAACGGTGTCCCAGAAGCTTCCAGATGAGCAGTCTTAGGCACGGAGTCAGGTGTGAGTCAGTGGTGCAGCGGGGCGCTGGGGAGGCTGCGGAGTCCGAGCGGGAGCCAGACGGTGTGAGCGAGATGCCCGTGCGGGGCGCCGTGCGGGCAGGCCGGGGACCGAGACAGCGAAGCATCCAGGTCACCGGGGCACCTCGGTGTCCTTTGCCACGCTGGCCCTCTAGCGCTAGAACACCACCACCCAAAATTCGGCCCCTGCGGAGAGCCATCAGAGGGCTGAAGCTGTTCGGGCAAGAGAAGGTGAGGCCGGGGACTGTCCCCGCAGGATGACCTGGCAGGGGGTGTGCATGAACGTCTGTCTTCCCATCCCAGTGGCCCCGGTGGGGTCCAAGTTCAATTCCACTCAGTAACCAGAAGAGGAATCCAGACAGCGCCTGACACATAGAAAGAGCTAGAATGAACATTTCACCCAGAGACAAAATGGAAGACTCCAGCAGACTCCCACTCCTCTTCTGGGAAGGACAACGCTAACAAGCTGCCTAAACTAGGGGCTGAGTTGTTGGGGCCATGCTGGTGGGAAGGAAGGACTGCACTGAGGTCTCCTGAAGAGACGCCATTCGGCTGGGAGTGTTGACAAGGAATGGGGGTTAGTTGCCTTGACCCAGGGCCTCTTGGCCAGGCTTCACAGGAACTGCAGGGACAGGGGACAAGCCTGCAAGGTAGAGGGTCACGTTTGGAGAAGGAAGGCCGTGGGAGCCTACTGGCATCTCAGCCCACCTCCCCACCTTCGAGCACCAGCAAGTACAAATTTTTGTCTGGAGGTTGCTGGGCCCTTTCAACCCCTATCCACAAAGCTCCTAAACGATTCCGACGCCACAGTGCCAAAGTGGTCGACTGGCTTCCTGCCCTCACCCCACTGCCAGGTAGATGCCTGGATAGCAATCCCTGACCCAAGGCGGGACCTCCTTTTGTCAAAAAAAGGACATTCCGCTGCCTCTAAGAGAATGAGAGAAAAAAATGGCTGCTGGGATGGCAGGGAGGATTTGAAGGGATAATTAAAGCCTGGACTCTAGCCCTCAAACAGCATCATTGATTGGCAGGTGGCTCTTGCACCATTCGACTTAAATCTATTCATTCATTCAACAAACACTGGGTGATTGCCACATGTCAGGTACCATGTCATGCATCAGGGACACAAAGCTGCCTGAGGGATGTTTTCTACCTTCACAGACTGGATGGAGAGATAGACGAGCAGTCAGGACACTGATTCCATAGGGTGGTGCTTGGTATGCCAGGAGGAACCCAGGTGCAGTGGGACCCCAGCAGAGGGCTGTCTTTTGGGGGATTGCGTCCTCATCTGTGTGTGACGTGTGGTACCAGATCATAAAAGAAAGTTAAGGGGGCCTTGCTGCGCCTGTCACGGTCAGAACTTGGGCAGAAACTTGGACTCGGGTTAAGCAAATGCTTAGCGGTAGTTCTCAAGACTCCAGTGTTCATTAGAATTAGAACCTGATGGACCTCTTATTTTTAAAAGGCAGATTTCTGGGTCTACCCCCAGCAATTCTGATTCAGTAGGTTTGGGGTGGGGCCTCAAATGTGCCTTTTAAAGAAGTGTCTTGGGTTAATTCTGATGTGGATGGTCCACGGACCATACTGAAAAAGATTGTCTCTGAAGCCCCTGATGGCTCGCTTTACTGTACTAAAATGTCTTCAAATGTAAGTCATTAACTTTGACCAAGCAGCAGTGCCTGTGATGGAGCCTGGATTTGGGTTTCTCCCCTAAGATACAGGCTTCAACTTCATGAGATTAGCTAGTAAAAATTGCCAGGCTGTCTGTCTGACAGAAAGCACGTCGATCCATGCAGTTATTCTTGTTTTAGTTGTTTGGGGAGCATCATTGTGAAACTGCAGTATGGAGTCGAAAGTTTGCCATTGCAGAAGCACCTAGATACCCTAAGTAAGAAAGCAGTGTAGTGGATTGATTAAGGGCACAGGCTCTGAAGCTAATTTGTCTAAGTTTCATTCTGAGCTGCTTTCCCTGCTAGCCGCGAGACCCCAGACAGGCAAGTTACTTTATCTCTCAGTGCGTAGGTTTCCTTATATGAAAGTGAGACTGATCATATTACCACCACCTCAAGGGCTATCACGGAGTTAAGTGAGTTAATACGCGTAAGCACTTGACCCAGTGCATAGTACCCACAAACAAGAAATGCTACCTGCTACTAACAAAGCCAGACGCCGAGAGGGAAGTGAAAACTAGGAGAGTAAGCGCATGGACAGGTACCACGGGCGTGGGGGAAGGGTGCTGGTGTCCGAGCTGCTCTTATTTACACAGGGGCTTGGGCCTTAATACTGTTCAGGGACAAGAAACAAGATCTTGAGCCTCTTGGAGGTGGAGTGTTGGCGTGCAGACTTCCACAGAACGCCAAGACCGTGGAAGGACAACATCTTTTAAACAATCGTAGACTAGAAATAGTCAATCTGTAGCAGAGAAAATGGAAAGAAAGTTTGTTTATCTTGAATTGAGCTCTAGGTCAAGAGGGGAAAATGTCTCCCTTAAGAACTCAAAACCATTGGCATGAGCCTTTAGTGGGTTTGGGGTTTGAACAAATAGTTCGTGTACAACCTACAAACCCCTAGCTAAGAAATAACCTAAAATTTGCTCTGGGCCAGTGATACCCTGTTAGAAGCAAACGCTTTGATCGTACTGGGTGCTTCACATGAAAGTCCTGCTGAAGGTAAGCTCGCAGTCCGAAATCACACAATGTACAAGGAAAAACCATCAACAAGAGTCCGGAGAGTTCTCAAACAATAGGACTAGCCCTCCCAGAACCATCACAGAAGACTGTAAACTAAGTATATTAAAATGACAGCATAAATTAAGGCTTCCAAAACATAATATCCAGAAAGTGAACAAAATCAGGCAGATTTAAAAAACAAGACAAACAGCAGCTTTTCTTAGAAATTGAAAAAATATTCATTAAAATTTAAAACTCAATGAACAGACTTAATAATAGATTAGATATAGCTAAAGAAAGAATTATTGAACTTGGAGGTAAATCCAGGAAGTTATCCAGCTGGAGCCCGGAGAGGGAAATTATGAAAGCAATCTTAGGAGACACGGCGAATGAAATGAAGAAATCTGACGTGTCTCACAGGAGTTCCAGGAGAGAAACTGGAGAGAATAGGGCGAGGCGATGTTTGAAGGGAAGATGCCTGAGGACTGATGGAAAAGGAGAGAGTTTGATTCAGAATCACAACAAACCCCAAAATTAAAGGAATAAAACCAAACATTCTTTTAGAAACACCCTGGGGAAACAGCAAAACACCCAAGACAAAGAAAAAGTTTATAAAACAAACCAGAGAGGAAAGACCGAAACCCACACAGCTGGGAATGCTCTGGGAGAAGCCACGGAGACCACGTGAGTGTGAGTGCTGCTGGGACCTGTGTGCATACAGGGGGACCTACGCACGTGACATGCACGCAGGCGGCCGAGAAGAGGCGGAGGCTGCGCTCGGGGGCAGGATCAAAAGCGGGCAGAGGATTTGGACTTAGAACCGGAGGCTGCACGGAGCTTCTGCATTGTCGCAAGGACCCAGTGAGACACCCAAGGGCTGTCTGGAAAAAATCCAGCCATGAGTGGCTCTGTTTTCCGTGTTCCGTGGCTAAATACTTCCCGGACAGCCCTCGTACGCGTAGGGTCATTACGTAAAAAGGATTTTCCAAGGGGTTGTTTTGCAGTGACTGTGGTGTGGAAATGCAGCGTTCTGGGACGCTCTGTTCTCAGCTTCAAACTGCTGTTTTTATTGTTGTTGTTGTTTTGGTTTTGGTTTTGTTTAGTTTTTTTTTTTTTTAATAGCACAGAGAGGTTTTGCAGCAATCTGAGGTGCTTTGAAAGAAAGCGTTCGACGCGCTTTGAGCAAACGCTGCTGTTTGGTTCTGGGTTACCTGTCCTGGGTGTCGTCTTTACGGCAATGACATAAATTGCCCTGCTTCCTCTCCCTCCCTGTCGCTATGCCAGATTAGGCAGACCCTGCTTGGAAGAACTCCGGGTTGGGCCACACGAGGGTATGTACTGGGCAGAGGGGACGTCCCCGAAAAACCACGGTGTCACATACAGGTTGTTAACTCCCTATGGCCGCCAGCCCCCTGGGTTGTTCCGGACCGACGGGAAGTCGCCAAACCTTCGCTTAGGAGGTGAAGGAGAAAGCATCAGGCGCCTGGAGAAGAACCAGGCGCAGCCTGCCAACAGCGTGGGCGACATAGCAAAGGCTGGTCCCCACGAAGTGAGGGCCCGGGCTGAGTCCCACTCTGCTTACCCAGTCACCCTCCTGAGAGCTTCTGTCTCACTGGCTTGTGACACGGGGACACAGCTGGCCCGGGAGGAGCCTATTCCTTCAGACTCATGTTTATGGAGTGATAGCTAGGTGACAGTCACTGCACTCAGTGTGCTGGGGACACCATGCCGATCCAGACCAGATCCCTGCCCTCCCAGAGCGTAAAGTCCAGCGAGAGATGCAAATAAGTAAGTATGACGCGGCTTCGACAGGGTGACACGACGGAGGTGGTGTGGATGTGGCAGCAGGGAGTTGACACTGAGGCCTGGGAGGGACGAGTAAGCGTCGCTGAGGGAAGGAAAGAACGACATACGTTCAAAGACGTGTGATGGCTCTGCTCTCTGAAGCACCACGTGAGGCGCGGACAGTGGGAAGTGCTGCCCGGAGGGCGGCGGGAGCCAGGCCGCCCGGGTCTGCGGGGGCGGGCACAGTGCGCCTGCTGCCTGAGGACTCGGGGCCCTCCAAGGGTTTCATGCAGGAAAGTAAGCCGAGGAGATCTGCGTCTCAGCCAGCCCCCTCTGGCTGCTGTCCGGGGGTTCCGTCAGCAGGGAATCCACTGGGCCGCGGGTGGGGGGGTGCAGGCTGACCCAGGTGGCCGCGGTGGCGATGGGGAGTGTGAGGGTTTCACGGGATGCTGCCCCTGAGAACTGCGGGAGCGGGTGACAGAGTGTGGACTTCGAGGGAGAGAAAGGGTACCGAGTGGTATTCAGGGTCCTGGGGACGGATGGTAGGGGGAAGAGCTCTGTGCCAACCACTTCCTGAGAGCAAAGCGGGGAAGGAGGTGACACAGCAGGGTCGGGACAGAGCTGTAAATTGAGTGAAGCCGCACAGACACGCTTCAAGCAGACTCTGGGCCAGGTTCATGGGTTTTCAGCCCAGGTGGTCTCAGAGGGCCCCGTGCTTGGCTTAATGCTCTGCTAGCCATCTTAAAGTCTGTAATGATTCTGTCTTTGAACTTGTTTTGTAAGCGAGGATGGATAGGACAGAGGGACCTGCCCACGTGCACAGCAACCATATGCAGACTGTGTGTCCTCTGTTCTTTGCTGTCACGTTCACACAGAGCCTCTGGGGTGCCCCAGGAGCACTGAATTCCAGTGGACACCCCATGCTTGGCAGCTGCATGAGGCTCACAACAGGTATAGGATAAGCACGTTGCGGAAGCTGGCTGCTTCGTGTCTCACCGAGTCCCAGAACCCCCTGCCCTTCCGTATCAACATGGCTGCCCCTGAGTAAGCATGGAGCTGACTGCCCGGGGAAAACACGCTTTCCACTCAAATCGACTGACTTTAAATGCAGAAAGAAAGCCATGGCATTCTAAGAAACCGAACGCCCAAGGAACCTTTCTCAGTCCTGCCCTGTGTGAGCCGACCATTTGTGCAGAAAATGACAGCAGGAGGTAAGGGACAATGTGCAGCTCCTTCTCTCTAGTCCTTCCTCATCTACTGAAGGTAGCGAGTGTGGGTAGAATGTGCAGTATCAAATGCACTCGAGTTAGTTTTGTCCAGTGTTTCCACTCCTTTGGCAAGAATGAGATACACGTACACGTAGGAGCTACAAAATACAATTGTGACATTTCGGTGATTCTGCCTATGAGTTAATGTTTTTATAGTTCATTTAGAACTGACATTGCACGATATAACATGAACAATAAAGCTCATGCTAATAGTCTGAAGTTTAAAATTTTCTTTACTTGGCACAACATTTAGTAGCACACACAGATACTGTGACCGTGGAAGCTCGAAATGTACAGGCACTTTGGAAGGCAGTCTGACAGTTTCTCCCAAAACTACACAGAGTCTTGGCCCATGACCCAGCGGTCCCACTCTTGGTATTTATACCCTCACGAGTAGAAAACGTGACAGTCACATGAAAACCTGCACATGAATGTTTATAGCAGCTTTACTCATATTGCCAACATTTAGAAGTGACCAAGATGTCCTTCAGTAGGGAAGTAGATAAACGGGTGTGTCCCACACTGAATATTATTCAGTGTTACAAGTAAATGCACACTCAAGCTGTGAGAAGACATGGAGGAGCTTTAAATGGTGAAGGCCCGTCCGAAAAGCCCGCATACGATACTATTTCAACTCTGACATTCTGCAAAAGGCAAAACTGGGGCGTCAGTAAAAAGGTCCGTGGTTGCCAGGAGTTTGGGGTGAGGACAAGGCGAGAGGGATAAATAAGTGGAGCACAGGGGACTTGGGGGGCAGTGAAACCATTCTGTATGACACCGTCATGGTGAACAGAAGACATGCATTTGACAAAACACGTAGCGTGCACAGCGCAAAGAGCGAGCTGTGGTGGACACTTCGGGCTTCGCTGAGTAACAGCGTGTCACGGTTGGGCCGTCAGTTCTCACAAATGTCCCACACCGTGTGAGAGTGGGGAGCTGGTATGTGGGAGCGCTCTACTTTCTGCTCAATTTTTAAAAAATGGATCTATTAATGAAGAAAACAAAAGGTCATGCACCACACTGACGTCTGAGACAGGGCTGAGAAGCTAGAGGGTAGGGAAGGTGACATCCACTGTAGGAAGGCCTCAGAGTCGCCAAGGGGCCTCCCTGTGTTGGCTTGGGTCCCCTCCTTCATTAACAGCCAGTGGTGGCATCAAGAACCCAGCCCTGTGCCATCTTCTCCACTGGGCATGCCCAGACTTCAGGTAGACTTTGTGGGAGCTGGTGCTCAGGGGTGCTGGCCGCAGGGCACGCAGCCCCTGCCCCCTGCCTACCGTGCCCCTTTTCAGGATTTATTGCAGGAAATGGGGAGCAGCGTCTCTTTGTGGACAACCCAATGACTGTCAGCATTATCAGAAAAGAGATCTCTGCTACTCCCTGGGTCACGGTGACCAACTTGCTGCACCTCTCTGGGACTCAGTGGACCCATGTATAAAAGGAGCGTGGCGGAGGGAGACAAGTTAGGTGATTTTCCAAGAGAGCTGCCATAGAGCCTCCGTGTGTACAAAGACGCAGGCGGGGCTGCTCTGGTGGAAGTTAGGGAAGGATGAGAGAGGGATGACCCCGAGTCCCCAGCCTCCTCCGCTCACCTATCCTCTTGACCCACTGGTGCCCTTGGAGCTTCAGAATTTCTAGAAACCTCGGGGTACCATGGAACACAATTCAAAAATCCTTACCTGGTCTACCTCTCTCATGTTATAATTAGGAAGAGCAAGGGAT
Source organism: Lyroderma lyra (assembly GCA_004026885.1). Taxonomy (NCBI): domain Eukaryota; kingdom Metazoa; phylum Chordata; class Mammalia; order Chiroptera; family Megadermatidae; genus Lyroderma; species Lyroderma lyra. Next base: position 17,964 of record PVJL010003863.1, on the reverse strand, counting down.
CTGTTCAAGGTCAGACAAGGAGTTAGTGGTCACGCTGGGATTAGGACCCGGGTCCCCTGCTCTCTAGTTCAGTGCTCTTTCCTCTTGCCATTTTGCCTCGACCCTGCTGTGGCCACTTGTTGTTTATTGAGTGGAAAACACCCTGTGAGCCCAAACATGAGCTCTGCCCTCTGGAATTTGAAACAGCAGCCCACACACAAATCATTGCCACCGTCCGAGCCATGGCACCTGCACAGTGTGCCAGCAAGATGATCTTGACCTTCCCAGGTTGTTTGTGTTTATAACCAGGTATGAGAGTCCCGAGGCACCTAGAGCCTCTGGCAATGCTCTGCCAGGCATTTGGAGGAGCCAATGAATGGAGTCCCAAGCATCTTCAGCGTCTGTCCTCTGTGTCAGCTTGGTGCTTGGATGCACAGTCTTACGTTCTCGCAGCCTGGATCTTTCGAGTATTGGTTCTGTCTCTCCAACTGGATGCTCTGCTCCATAATTAGAGAGTTCCTTCATGCCTAGTTTGGTGTTCTGTGCACCGTGGGTGCTTCGTGAATGGTGCTTAGTCAATCATGCTTCTTCTCAAAGCCATTGTACCTGTTTCTGCTCACGAAATGGAAAGGGGAGCACCGTCGGAGGAGAGTTCCTGAGGCAGCAGACTTTTGAACCTATCAGAAAGGACACGGCCCCACTTCACCCAGCATGGTCTGAGTCAGGAGGAGTTCAGCTGGCAGCCGATGGGAGCATACTACACGTAACAGCTACGGGGTGGAACACTGACGGTGTGGCAGGCACTGGGCTGAACCCTGCAGGTGTGTGACCTCCAGGAGTGCTCAAAGCAACCTTGGATGGACTTCTTCCCAGCTCAACATACAGATGAGGGAGCTGAGGCTCAGAGAGAGGAGGAAACTTTGGTGAGACTTCAGAACTACCACTAGCACCAGGTCCAGCTGACTCTAAAGCCCAAGTTCATAATCTCCATATCCAGGGCAGTACAGTTGTTTTTCAAAGATCCAATGGGTGGCAAAAAGAGCTAGTGGGCCACATTTTTTGGTCTCCCTCTTCAGCCCACCTTGCTCTTTCCTTCTGAAGCCTCCCAAAGAATTTAGACAGGACACCAAATGAAATAGCTAGAGGGTGTGGAGCTATTGAGCTTGTAAGCCAGACATAATAACACGGCCCAGAGACCTCTGGGACCAAGGGGAGGGGGGTGCTGGCTGAGACTTTAATACAGAAATGGGGTAATGAATACATAAAATCTGCAAAGTTTATCCCAGAGGTCTTTAAATCGGGAACATTGCGATCCTACTGAACAGCCCTCAGAGGCAGACACAATGAACTCAAGCTTTCCCAGAGTCCCCTGGGGCTCCGAGACTGTAGTGGGCGGTTACTCAGGAATCTCGGAGTCACATAAACGTGGGATGCGATGCCAGGCCCAGATCCTTCACTAATGGCTGAGGGACTTGGGGCCGGTTACTTAAGCCTTAAACTTCAGTTTGCCATCTGTACCTTGGGAATAATAAGAACACCTCCCTCAGAGGCTTACAAACTGAAACAAGATGCTTCCTGAGCGCTTAGCCCAGTATCTGGCACATTGTAAGCATTCAACAAAAAGGTGCTCTCCTTGTGATTAGATGTTCACTATTCCCCAGGTTCAGCTTCTCATCACGTTTAGTATAATTCTTTTGATAGCAGAGTGAGTAAGCCTCTGGTTCAGTCACACCCTGTGGGGGCCAAGCCAGGCCCTGGGCGGACCCCCGCAAGCCCAGCTTCGCCCCTCTCTCGGAGTCACAGTCACTTTGCAGTGTCTGTGTGCCTGGAGGCCTACCTGCAGCCCTCTGGGGGGAAGGTCACTGTGTTGGCTCTTTCCAAGGATAGATTGGGTGGTGGCTCAGCAGGAGAATCACCCAGACCCTAGAGTCTTTAATTTTCAAAACTATGGAAGCTGCCAGAATATCCAAAACCATAAAATCAGCTTTAGGGTTCTCATTAGCCTTCTCACAACTACAGATTGAAAAAATTGGAGCTAGGCCATTCTGTGGGGACTTAGAAGTCACCCAGTCCAACCTCTTCAGGTTCCAGATCAAAGCACTGGTTCCTGGAGAGAAGGTGGCACTTTAACTAGAACCCCAGATTCTTAGGATTGCAAGGCGATAAACAGCACCATGAAAGGCTGAGAGTGAGAGCAAGCCAAGAGATTCTCTGGATCTGGTGACTTCTGGGCATGCTCCACGTCCCCACGCCTGTGGCATCCTGATGGCAGTTCAGAAAGCTCTGGGCTCTCGGTGTGTTCCCATCTCTGTCTCTCGTGGTGGACCACGGCTCTGTAGCCGATTCTGGCATGGACTCGTGGTCAGAACCAAGTCAAGTACTTTTCTGTCTTCATATGTGCCTCGTGCCCAGTGTTTCCGGGAAGGCTAAGTAGCAGCCTTCCAAAGCAGCCTCACAAGTCCGTCAGAGGTGGGTGGTCGGGGCACACTGCAAAGTAGTCAGCGAGAATCAGAAAAGGGAAACCAAGGATCCAACTCAGGGCGATGGGGACAGGTGTGCGAGGAAGGAAGGAGAAGGGGCAGAGACCACACCTGCATTGTCCACTGTGGTACCCGCGGTGATCACATCTGATGCTCAGTAAACACACACTTAGAGACTGGAGGCAGGGAGGCAGGTGGACATGCCGCAGCCTCTTAGATCGCTTGAGGAACCAGACCAGGAGAGGCAATCTGGGCAAAGGGCCATGTGGGCACATGCAGGGAAGGGGAGAGTAATGAACACACGTGGCGCCTCCAATGTGGACCAGACCCTGTGCTTGGCCCTCCCCGGTGGCCTATTGCAGAGTCCTCATTGCCACCCGATGCCATGGGCATTGCCCATCTCACAGTCAGGAATGCTGGACCGAGAGTAGCTTCAGTGCTCGGCGGAGGAAAAGCCTCCTTGTGTGCGGCTTATTCTCCACCTGCCTGCTGCCCCGATCAGACTCGTTGTCTGCCCCTCTCTGATCTGCTGTACGTGTTCAGTGAGCAAAGCTGTCGGGCTAGATTTTCATACCGTCGTTATTGTCCATGAATTTATTGTTATGAGTACCTTCTATTTAAGGGTGACTGATACCGGCCTAGAATAAAGTGATCCTATAAGTTTAAGTGTAAAAATCTGATTTTAAATAAAAATATTAGGCCCACAGGTGGCATGTGAACATAGAAAATCAATGAAGGTTGTTGGCGAATTGGACTGGGAAAAGCCAGGTATGCCCTTTCATGGAGCAGTCAGCCTGCGTCTGGGGCTGCAGAGTGCGTTCTCTGCATTTTTTGCTGTAATCCGCACAAACGTGAAGAAGAGGTGATTATCCCCCTTTTGCAAATGAGGAACCTGAAGCCCAGAGGGGTGCAGTAAGTGGCCCAGTCCAGATCTGAACTCGCTCCAGCACTCGTATGCTTAAGCTATACCAACGGCCTTGGAGTCTTGTCTTCACGTGTCAAATGGGGCTTAAAGACATTTGGTAAATTCGGAGAGGTCAGAGAGAGGTCAGAACAAGGCCAGGAGGTGAGCGTGCTTTGAAACCTGTGAAATGCTGTGCGGTGCTTCCTGGGCTTGTGACCGGTGCAAAAGGACCAGCGCTTGGCTCTGCTCTTGTCATCTTGAGATTCTTAGCACTGTCGCCTGGAATTGTGCTTGTAAGTGAGGTCCAGTGGGGCAGTGGGGCAGTGGGGCGTGCACAAGAGACTTGGAGCCCCTGCTCACGTGGGGTCCGCCTCCTACTGCCTCCGATCTTTGAGGTCTGGTTCCTGAGTCCTGTCTGGCCTCCCCTTCCTGGCCCCCACCCAAAGGGGAGGTCACCCTCTGCCCAGCACGTTGGTGGGCTGTGCTCTGGTGTTAACCCACCCTGACCTGGGTGCGGGCACAGGTGACAGAGTTGGAGCGGGGAGGATGCGAGTTGGGCATGTGCCCTGCAGTGTCTCACCCGGGGAGAGGACTGTCTGCCCTCCTGGCTCGCAGCGCCGAGCCTTGTTCTGCACATCTGAGCACGGGCCTCTCCCCCTCTCAATTCAGGGACCCAGGCCACCCTGCAATCAGCTCTTGGAGTGTCTGGCCCAAAGCAAGCGGAGGTGGTCTTGCCACCCCCAGCCTGGCTTTACATGTTGTAGAGCCCACCTTGAAGGCTGAGTGAGTGTAAGGGGATACCGTCATGCCTTGAACTTGACTGCTTGGAAACTCGTCGGATTTGGTACTCAATGCATTTTGATGTGAAAAGTTTGTCCCGGTCCTCGTCATTCGTTTGGTGCTCGATGTGTGAGCCAGAACTTGGTGTCGATGGCCTCCTGACTCGATACCCTTTCCGGCCGAAACAAGGGGTCACGCGATAGTCACACAGAAGCTCTGGCCCGGTGCACCTCCCCTTGCGGTCTTATCTCAGCTTCTGTGCTCATTTTGTGTAGTTTTGCTTTGGGAGCGCATTACATTTATTTACATTATTCCTTACGGGACACATTGGTTTGATACTCATCGTTTTGGGTACTCGTCTCACCTCCCGGAAACAATTGACGGGTCCCGAGGTCCCCCTGTACTGGACGTGAGTGACCACGTGGAGAAGCAAGAATCCAAAGGGAAAATCCAGGACGGAGGAACCGTGTTTAGGAAAGCCACAAGGGGCAGGAAAACCCACACAGATTGGCAGCGTGTGAAGGAGAGAAGCAGCAAACTAGGTCCCCTCTCAGGAGCCATTGACTCTGCATGGCTCTCTGTGTCTGCCTTTGTGAGATGCGGCGGCTGGCCCAGCAGCGCGGCCTGAGTCCCCTCTGGTCTCTCGGAATGGCATCTGTGGCACTCTCCCACCAGACCCTAGATGTTCTGCTCCTCACAGCTTCTGCAGACCCCACGGATGGACCACAGGATGCCGGGGGAGAAATTCCCAGATGGAAGCTCTCCGAAGCTCCTCCCGGCCCCGAAGCTGTTCTAGCAGGAAGGAGCTCGCCGCCCCTGCAGGCCCCTGTAAGGCCCCGACGGGACTGAGAAGGAAGACCAAACGGGCCTCAGAGGTCCGCGAGAGGGGCAGAGTGAAGAGGCCGAGAGTGGGAAGGCTCCGGAGCTTCCGGGGAAACCAGGCAGTGAGTTTTGAAAAAGAAGCAAAGAAAGATGGCAGAGAGGGCCCACACTCCCAGAGGAGAGACGGGCGACCTGCCGGAGAAGGACGCGGACAGGGCCTTCGGGAGGCTGATGCAAACGGGAGGGTTCCGTCGGTGGAGCTGACTCACGGTGTTCGTGCTAACGGCCTCTGGGCCACTTACCTAAATTCCACGGTGGGAGTGACAGCTGCTAGCTTGGTCTCCGAGGGGCCACTGATTGATTCCTGGGGCCAACTGGCCACAGCTCTGGAAAGAAAGAGTGGGTACACACTGTCTCCAAAGAAAGCAGCTCCAGAGCCTCGGGACGGAGGAGAACAGACCCTGGACGTGAGGAGAACAGCCAGCGGCTCGGCAAAATGCTCCACTTCAGAAAGGAAGACGGGTGTCCGGGGAACGAGCCGAGAAATGACGCACACGGTGGGGCAGAGGGCAGACTCGGAAAAGGGGAATTTCTGGTGTTCGTGAGAGGTGCAGGAGAAGACGTGAATGCTTGCTACACGTTCCACAGTTTAACTGCATAGTTTGTAAAACATCACCAACCCAGACAAAACAGGACCACGTGTTATTTGTGGGCACCTGGGTTGTAAAAGCAGGCCCTTCGAGGAGCTGAGCAGGCTGAACACGGGTGGAATTATTTTTCCAGTGTGTGGGCCCTCCAGGAACGAGAACTACAGGTCAGGAAGAGCATTTAGAATCAGACCCAGGTCTAAGGCCGTCCTCTGCCACAATTAGCTCTGTGATTGTAGTTATTTAAGTTATTTAAATTCCAGTTTTGTTATTTGTCAAAGGAAAAAGCAATGCCTGTCATGCCTGTGTACAGGATGGTTTGCAGACTCTATGGAAAAAATGTGTGCGTAATAGCTTTGCAAACTGCAAATCCCTTCCAATGCAAGACTCTGTTTCTTTGCTCATTTATTTGTTTATGACCCACCCAAGTACACCCATTATCCCAGATAAATAAAAAGTGTTTGCGCAAAAGTTAAAGTCAATATACTATAATAACTCAGGGCACTGTGTCCTTCACTTTATTGCTGTTATCAGTGAAATTGTGGGCTGGAATGGAGCTTTCACGTCTTTGTTCTTGTATTGGCTCCATCATTCATTCTACACGTGGTGGCGAGGCCCTGCTGAGGGCCAGACCCCTTACAAGTCACCAGGGGATCGCATGGGACATTTTCTGTCTCTGGGAAGCTGGTTTATATCCCAACAATGAAAGGAGAAGAAATTGTCCCCACCTCACACACCCTCCTTTACTTCTATTCATATTGGAGCTCATTTAAGTTTAGTTTTTGACAAGCCGAAGCAGATTCTAGAGAGTAATTCGACTTCTGCCTGGGCCACTGCTGGCTTCCCTCATCTTTGTTTTCCTGACACCATCTCTGTTTTCTGCTTAGGGTGTCAATTAACCCCCTCCTTGGGAAGACCACTTTATTTTCTTTAGTTTGTTGCTGTAGAATGCGACAACCTCTCCTTGACCTGTAAACTCCTCAAAGACAAAAGCTCCTTTCTCCCAAATTAACTTAGATTCTAAATCCCACGGCTCAAAATATATTGAAGCGCTGGCCCCTGGGCCTCGCATCGCTCTGGGAAGCACAGCACACAGATGGCGGTGGTGGCATTTCTCCTGAACCCTGCTCCTCCCCTCCCTCTGGGTGACTTCCAGCGCCTGGGCCAGGAACCCGGAGAGCGGAGGAAGGACCCTGGGGGAGCCTTTTGGAGGTTGATCACCGCTGGGGGTGGGGGTCAGATCGCCAGGGGGCCACAGGAGTACTGCAGACAAGTGCCCCTGTGAGACATGGGTACTGTCCCACAAGAGGGCACGCCACACTTAATTGTCTGCTGTGGAGACAACGCTTCATTGTCAGGTCCCGCTCCCTCCAAGCCTGGGAACTAGTCACTTAAGAAGACATTCTGTTGGGTACCCCACCCCCATGCCAGCGGCTCCCCAGGGCTCTCTCATCCAACTCAGCCCCCCGCTGTTCCCTAGCGTGGTTCTCCCCCTTTTCTAATCCCTCCACAATGTCACATCGTCACATCGAGGTTTTGATTTCTCTTTTTCCTAAGCAAACATGGTGCTGCCTGGCCCCTTGTCCACGCATGCTCAGGCCCATCTGCACCTCAGCCCATCCCAAAGGGGCTGGTCTCAGATGCGGGTCTGCCCCTGCAGACCAGGCTGCCACGTGCGGGACGAGGGATGAAGGGAAGACAGCCGTCTCTTGGCTCCTCTGTGGCCTAACCTCTGTACGAGTATTTTGCTGCTATGAACTAAATGCCTTTTCTTTGTTGTTGTTGTTTATTGTGGAGAAATACACGGAAGACTTACAATTTTGTCTCCTTTTTCCTTTTTATATGGGGGTATACTTCATACGTAACTGTGACTCTGAAACGGCGATTTTCCCTCGGTTCTTTGTCTCTCAAACGAAAGGATGCCGTCGAGAGACAGTTTGTGAAAATATAGAAAAGTCAAAAGTTTATTATAGAAAAGTGAAAGTACACCCCGAGATGGTGGAGCGGGCGGGAAGCAGCCCCCCTTCCATTGTTTGGGCGTTTCTGTGTCTCGGGGTGTAAGCTCCTCCCTTTCTTTCTAGCATGATCCTTCTGAAAACAGCCAAAGCTACACACTACCATGGTGTTGGGAAGCAGGGCCTCTGGTTGGATGGGTGGGGCTTTCTCCTTTCAGTTTGAGAGTAGCCGACAATGGGCCAGGGCCCACTCCTCGATTCAGGGCATCTGTGAACGGTCCCCCTTACAGGCAGGCTCCCCTTCCTGCATTCCTTCTCTGTCTCTTTTCGTTGAGAGGCAGCTGATGATGGACCTGATGATGGACCGGGACAACCCCTCCCCTCCTGCTCACATCCACCCTTCTCACTCGGCTGTAACATTGTGTTAGTTTCCGGTGTGCAACAATGATCTGATAGTTGTATATATTGAGAAATGATCACCATGGTAACTCTAGTTAACATCTGTCAACCACATATAGTTACAAAACTATGTTTTCCTTGTGATGAGAACTTTTAAGATCCCTGTCTATTTTAATTTGAGTTGTGCGTGTTTGCTGAGTTCTAAGAGTTCTCGGTAGGAACTGGACACTAATCCCTTACGAGATACATGCCTTGCAAATATTTCACCCATTCCGTGGCTTGCCCTTTCACTCTCTTCATGGTGTCTTATGATGCACAAACGTTTTTAATTTCGACGAAGTCCAATTTATCTAGTTTTTCTTTTGTTTCCTATGCTTTCAGTGTCCTACCCAAGAAATGACCACCAAATGCAATGTTATGTAGATTTCCCCCTATATTTTCTTCTAAGAGCTTTATGGATTTAGCTCTTACTTTGAAGTCTTTGATCATTCGAGTTAATTTTTTACTATGGGATAAAGTTGGGGTCCAGCTTCATTTGTTTACATAAGAATATCCAGTTCTCCCGACACCATTTGTTGAAAAGACTGTCCTTTCCCCCATTGAATGGCCTTGGAATCCTTATTGAAACTGTCCACATTAAATAGCTCTTCTCTTAAAGTTTTGTCTCATCTGCCATTCCCACCTGGTACCCTCATCACATCACGAGCATCACCCCAGAGCGTATCTCGGGGTCCCACTTTGGTTAGAGACCCTTCCTGTTTTGCTGCTCTTCATGTCAAATGCCATCACTGATGCTGCCAACAGCCAGTCACCTCACACAGTGCCTTCCAGAGAGGCTCCCGAGAACCCCGGACAGTAAGTTACAGCAGCCTTTAAAATGGGTTAGTAAATGTCACGGGGCCACAGGCAGGAGGCCAGCACTGGGGGACCAGGACCGAGCTCTCCACCCTCAGTGTACACTCCGAGTTGATGTATCATTTCTTTTTTTTTTATATTAACTTTATTTTAATTGTTAGACTTATTGGAGTGACATTAGTTAGCAAGAATTACAGAGGTCCCAGGTGTACGATTCTACAGTGCATTGTCTATGTGTTGTGTTACATATTCACCACCCAGTGTGAGTTCTCTTTCCATCACCATAAATTTGGCTCCTCCTCCCTCCTCTCCCACCCTCCCCCTTCTCCCACCTCCTCCCTCCTCTCCCACCCCTCCCCCTTCTCCCACCTCCTTCCTCTCTCCCATCCCCTCCCCCTTGCCCCTAGATAATCATTAAACTATTGATTGTGTCCATGGGTTTTTTTGTTTGTTTGTCTTTTCTTTGTTGCTTTCAGTTTTATATTCTGCATGTGAGTGACATCATACAGTTCTTGGTTTTTTTTCTGTCTGGCTTATTTCGCTTAGGATGATGGTCTCTAAGTCCATCCATGTTGTCGCAAATGGCAGTATTGCATCTTTTCTTATAGCTGAGTAATATTCCATTGTGTACATGTACCACAGCTTCTCTATCCAGTCATCTGTCACAGGGCACTTTGGTTGTTTCCATGTCTTGGCCACCTGATGTATCACTTCTAAGCGTGACTGTTATGTGATCTCATGTGGGGAATTGCTCACTCTGTCACCATGCTCCCCCAATCCCAAGCAGGGGACATGCCTATGAGAGTCAGACTGGTATCTTCGTGCCATGTCTTAACATGTAGGAAGTTGTAGAAAAGGCACCTGGGCTTCTGGGGTCCTGTGACACTGAGAGGTCAGCTTTCACAACACATGGGGTTTATTTTAGGCTTACTCTCAAAAGTATGACCTTCGTCTTCCCTGTGTCTAACCAAGACAAATGCCTCATTGTTTAGGGCTAAGCTAGCAGGAGCAAACATTTCCTCCACACAGCACCTCTGTAGGGATGACCCGCCTATTGTTCTAATCTGGGACACCACCAGGGAGTGGTCTGTTGAAAGCAGGGAGTGGGCTCAGGCTCTGGAATCTTCATCAATACCTCCCTGAAATCTCAGAAAAAAACTTTTGTTTTCTTTGCAAACACAGCTGCGAGCTACATCAACAAGGTCCCCTCCCCACCAGGCTGCCCCCACACCCCCACAGGAGAGCGCTGGAGCCTCGGCTGCCCTGATGGCATCTCCTTCTACTTGAGGCCATGACTCGGCTCCACGGTCACCCGCCAGGCAGCCGCTCCGGCTCCAACCAGGCTCTGACTGCACTCCCTTGACCTTCTTGCTTCCTTCCATCTGCTGCTTTGACCTTTCATAATGACTGGGATGGCTCCCAAGGCAACTGGGATGGGGGCACGTGGGTTGTAATTCTGGCACCAAAATCCATGAGCCCTGCCACGGCGCCCGAGTCACTTCCCCTCTCTGTTCCTCGCAGCTCCTCCATCGGTTGAGTGAGGGCAGTGGGACCAAGAGTTTTCCATTTCCAGCTCCTCAGGTCCACCGTGGTGTTTGCGCTTGTATCTCCGCCTCATGTCTGGGTGCTGCAGCGACCAGCCCGTTGCCAGCTCTCCAGCTCTCAGACTGTTTTCGTCCCCCCACTTCCTGCCCTGCCATTTTCGGCCTGTGCCTGGCCAGAGCTGATCCTGACCACCTGGGGTCCCTGGTCCCAACTCTCAGGTGGAGAGAGTGTTCCTGGAATATGATCGGGTCCCAATTTTTGCTTGATTCAGTCATTGCAGATGTTTACCCTTCCATCTGAGCTGACGACGCTCACTGTTGCTAAGAACTACTCAGTACCCCTGAGAACCATGATGACACGTCTCACGTGTCTGTTTCACACCTTTTTTCCTTAACCCGAGTTCCTGTCTCTAGCAGAGGCTTTTGGTGTTGGAACCACAACTTTCCAGCCGGTATCCTTTCCGTGTGTGCTTCCAAATGTCCGCACCCGGCTACCGGAACCTGCTGTGTCCCCTCCACCACCGTGCCTGACACTGTCCACTCACGTGTCGCCAGGAAGCATCCCTAAACCACTGACTGAAGGGAGCGGGTAGATAAATTCCCTGGCTCCTTAACTCCCCTTGCAGGATAATTCTGAGAAGTGTGTTCTGTGCCATTTCCCAGATATCTCTGCACGGTGACGCTCCCTCAGTGGTCACTGGCCCGAGTGCACATCCATTATTCACTACCTGCCCTTCCCTGTCTCAGCTCCCAAATAAATGACTTGTCTCAAATCCTGAGGTCTGCTGCTGGGGACACCCGAACCCCAGCACCACCTGGCTCCCCCGTGGCCGGCAGCCTCAGGTCCTGTTGTGTGGGGAGCGCTGAGGCCCGCTGAGTTTATGCAGAGGGCCGTCTAAGCGCATGCGCTTGTCTCTGGAGCCAAGCCTGACATGTCCTGAATGCGTCCCTACGTCTTAGCTTTGGGAGGGGGACGTGAGGGGAAGTCCAGGCAAACCCTGTCTGCCTTTCCTGGGGCGTTCTTTCTACCCCTGTTCTTCTAGCCCCTTCTCTCTATCGACTTCTTTCTCTCTGCCTTTAACCTACTGGGAAGAAATAACACAACTCTCCATGAACCTGTCCCATTGTTACCGGAAAATGGGGTGTCCTCCTCGGCACAGTGTCCAGATCCTAGGTATCGTGAGCAAAGAACTGAACAAGACACACACCAGAGTGTAGAGGTGAAACAAAGAGACAGGAGTGTACTGGCTTTCTTGTATGGAAAGAAAGTGCACGCCTAAGAGGTAGGAGGGGTCCCAGCAGGTAAATGGCTCAAGAGCCCCCATTAATGAGGCTTTGGTAGTTTTATTTTCTTTAGTTATAAGGGGTTACGCCCATCGGGGTGTGGGGCCTCGTGAGTGACACGTTTGATTGACACGGAGCCTATTACATCACCCCTTCTAATTCCCATGTTCCTTCCCAGAGTTCAGTCTGTTGCAATGATATTAATGAACTTCCGGGCCTATGTGTGATATTACAATGATGGAATAATGCGGCCCAGGTGAGATGAAGGTCGTTGTAGCTCTCACTGCGCAGGCCTTAGGAACTGGCTCACACTGGTGGGCTTCCTGTGCCCTCTGACTTCCCTGTATTTGCCTGGACCTCCCCCCTGTGGCTGCCCAGCCTGGGGCGGGGATTACTAGTGAAAGGGTGGTATTGGGGTGGTGGCTACTCCAGCTGGGCGAGTCCCATGGGAGGGGTCCCGAGACCCCCCCATTCTGTCTGCTTTCCTCACGTTCCTCCTGAAAGACGTGATCCCCACAAATCTCCATGGGAAGCTAAGGGGCTGGAGGTCTCATCTTCTGTATCTGCTTCCTGCTAAGGATGGTGGTTGTCCCTGCCTACTGGGGGATCCACGGAGCTCTCACCCTATCTGATCTAAAAGGGGAAGGGCTTGAGATCTGCCATGGTGACTTCTTTAGTCGAATGGGCTGGAAGCCTTGTTGGGGTATCACTTGTATCCTGATGGTCCCTAGATAGGGAGAAATTAATTCAGTTAATAGTTTTAAAAGCATTGGCCCAAGAAATAGGTCTCAAAGCCCGGTCACTGGTGGTTTTGGGATGGAAAGTCCATTGAGCCTGCGGCCTGTTAACTTCTGGCCAAGCTGGTTATTCAGGTAATATCACCTGTCCAAGTCCAGAAAGGCCTGGAAGGGATGCTTGCCTGTAGAGACTGTAATCAGCAAGCTGGAGACATGGGTTACAGGTTTCAGAGTAATTATCTATGGGGGACAGTCTGTTGCTCAAGGTGAGGAGCCAGAGAGAATTGATAAGGAAGGCGATTACGACTTTGGACTAGGAAAAAGGTGAAACTGAGAGCTGAAGAACAGGGAAAAGGAGTCTGTAGTGGGGGAGGGGAGGGGGAGAGGGCTCCGTCCTCCGGCCCGAATCGCCACGACCTGCGGACCTTGTCTTCACTCCGAAGCTGCTCACTAGAACCGTCTCTCTCTTCATTTTCATTTCAGCACTGCCTACCCTTTCCTCCCTCCTTGGTGGCCCGGTTTCCATCTGGGTCACTCTGGAAGTGCCATTGCCAGGTCATCAGTGGTGCCTTATTTTCCAAATCCATTGATCTTGACTTGTCCTCATCTTACTCCTCCCGACTGTTCGCCCCTGCTCCGCTGTAACCGGTCTGCCACCCTTGGCGCCAGGCAGCACTGGAGAGCCCTGTTGTGGTCACATCACTCTCCTGCTCAAAATTCTTTGAGGATAAAAAGATAAAAACATTTTTCTAATTTTTACACTTCACGTCCCCCACGGCTGGCCTCTAACTTCCCAGATTATCTTACGAACCCTCCAGTACAGGCAGCTGCCCTGATAAACTTCCAAATGTGTCCATTCACGTCCAGTATTGCCTTGTAGGACTCTCTCAGTCCAAGATGGCTTCATCTCCTCTTCTTTCGTATGCCAGCCACTGCTTGGGCCCTTTGATCCCCATTTGTGGTCTTTCTCTCTTTTCTCCTACCTAGCCCTACTTTCTTATCTGAAGTCCCACGGGCATTGGTCTAGGCTGCCTTACGTGGCCCTTTCTTTCAGGTGGGGACAGTGTGCAGCCGTAGAGCCGGACAAATGGCATTCCATGCGTGTTTGCTGGTGTTGGCCAAGATGAACTAGAAGGCCTGAGTCAGTCTCGAAGCAGTCGCAGACTTGCCCTCCTGCACTTTTTCTGGTAGACAGAAGTCTGGAGGCCCCTCTCCCATACAGATGGCTGGCCCTCCGTTGTGGGACCCCCCCCCCCACTTCACTCCGCAGGCACCTCCCCCAGCTCCCGTCTTAGCTGGTCTCCGCCTAGTTTCTAGGACATTCCTCTGGGGACTCCAGGGAAGTGTGAGCCCTATATCATCTCTGGACAGGTAAGGACAGGAGGAGAAGCAGATACGTGGCAGAGTCAGGATGAGAACGCATGTCTCCTACATCCCAACTCAGGACGCTGTCTCGCAGGCCTGGGAGAAAGTTCAGCTTTGACCCAAACGGGAGGAAATGGGAGCCCACACTTGTCTGGGGAGAGACCATGGCTTTGGAGCCCCTGGGTCTGTGGCACACTAACTGTCCGGCCTTGGGCAAATCATTTAACTTTTTGCACATCAGTTCCCACACGTATAAAAATGGGCCTAACAGCATCTCTCTCAAAGAGTCGCATGTTAGGTGACACGCAGCGCGTTGCCCTGGGAGGAATGCTGAGGGCTTGAGTTTGAATCCTGACTGTGATTTCTTGGCAGCGTAACTGAGGGAGAGTTACCTGACTTCTGAGCTAGGGACCTTGCTTTCCCTGCGTGTGGAAGAGGATGATCACTCTCCTTCCTTCAAAGGAGAACACGCAGCCGTGGCGCTCAGCCCGGAGCCTTCCGCTGTCACACACGATCCTCCGAATGCAGCGCACAGCAGCCACCCAGCAATGTTGCTTTCCTGGGAACCCCACTGTATTAGGAGAGAGGGTGGGGGGAGGCTTTTCTGGGGCTGTAGAACACCTCAGCCAACCACTGCTACTAACTACCAGCCCTGTTCTGCTACTGGTGTTTGTGCTTGTCCCTCCCCTAACCTATGAGCAGGTCCAGGGCGGGGTCACATCTCTTCGTCTTTGCTTTTCCAAAACAGAGGATGGTCCTAGGTGCATGGTAGATAACAGCCGTGTTTGCTGACTCGTTGGCCCTTCGGAAAAAACGCACTGAAGCATCACATAGGAAGGGTAATACAAATACAGTAACACAAAGAGGCATGGATACTTACTTGGTGGGATCAAAATATAAAAATAATAAAATCCTAGAGAGATTCCCGTGCCAGGTACAGTTTTGAGTATCTGATGATGTGTCGAATGCCTCCCACAAAGCTCATGGGGTGTGCACCGTTATTACGCCCGTTTGCTGGAGGAAGAAACTGAGGCACAGAGAGGTTAAGAGGCTCCTTGGCGGTTGTGTAACTCTCAGTACTAGAACTGGGACCAGAATCTTGGCCACAGTTTAGAAGAGTTTAGTCTTCTATCAACTGTTCGCCCCTTCCCCTCACAATAAGCCTCAGGCAGAGGTGAGGATTCAATGAATACAAAACACAGCAGACGCCCCCTGACTATCAGCCCCTCACAAGCCCCACCCACTCACAGAACTCAGTCCATCACGACCTGTGCTTGACAAACTAGGAACATAAGGGAGATGACTTTTGTCAGCAGTGTTTGCAATAATAAATTTCCCTTTTTTTAAAGGCATTTTTGCTGACTAGTTAGCTGAACTCCCCATACCCTCTCCATCTCTGGTTGTGGCCCCCATGGTTGTGGCCCAGTTCTTTTGTCCCTACATCTGTCTGCCTGGCTGGTGGGACAAGTGACTTGGGAAGAGAGACCTGATCTGTCTCATTAAAGGCCCGGTTCCTGCCGTGCCTAGGACGGTGCCTGGCACAGAATGAGCATTCAGGAAATAGTTGTGGAATTTTTTAACTCAATTAAGTCTTCACAGTGGAAAAACAAGAAATAGTCCATGAAAAGCAGAAAGTAATCTGTAGCATCACATTGCCAATGGTTTATAAGATTTTATGCCTCCTTGTCATTAGGCTAATAATACATGTTCACGGTGGAAAAATAAGAAAATATACACCAAGAGAAAAATGTTAAAATCATCTATGATTCCACGATTTACATTGTAATGTATTCCTCCTACTTTTTCTCCTTTGTGCTTTGCTTCTGCCCACTCCCAATCTTACATACAGACGATCTGTGGGGCAATGATAAGGGCACACGACCTAGTTTCTGGCCATCTAACCCCTCAACTCGATTTCACGTAGCTTTAGTTTGCACCCACTTGTTCAACGGGGCATCTTTGCCACGAATGTTCATCATAGAAAATTAGGAAAATCAAAAAGCTGGGAATGAAAAAACAGAAATATAACTTAATCCTAGCACCCAGAGTTAACATCTGGGTTTCTCTCTCTCTCTTTCTCTCTCTCTCTCTCTCTCTCTCTCACACACACACACACACACAACATAATTGAAATTACATGCATGGTTTTATATTTGGTTTGTTTTTGAAACCAAACTCTTAAAATTATTCAGTGACCATTTATTTTCCTATGGTTTCTGGTGTCCTTGTATTCTTCAAAAGTATGCCTCTCCACGGTGGTTGTTCCATTAGTTGGATGCGACCTTGTGTCTTTTTAAAGTGCTGTAGGCTATGTAGTGATAGGCAAACTCTTAAAAGCTTAAAGTTCAAAGGATGATTTCCTTGTGGGCAAATTCGATGACTTTTAGTAAATTTATGAAGTTGTGCAACCATCACCACAATCTGGTTTTCAAATCTTTCCATCTCCCCTAAAGGGAAACGTTAAGCACTTTAGACAAGCTGAACAGCAGAGGGGCCTGGGAACTGGGACCCACCTCCTGCATATCCAAACCGCACACGGGCGGCACCGCTTCTCCCCAGCTAAGTAGGGCACCATGTGCCGAGACGGGGAGTCAGGGGGCCTGGGTGTCCTCAGAGTGGCTCTGCCACCTCTCTCTTCTTCTATCTTCCTGGGTCCCCATCAGAGAGACAGAATTTCCCGTGCCCCGACTTGTCCGGTCATTTGAATTTCTGCACCTGGCATTCGTTTCTTTTCCCTCTCCTCCTCCTTGTCCTTCACCGCCTCCGCCCCCAGCCACCGAGGCTGAGGCCGGCTGCGCAGCTCGTTCAGCATGTCTGAGCACCTTGCCATTTCGGTGCCGGCTGCGGGTTTTCCACTCGTGCGTCCCTGTGGCCTGCTCTTCCGCTGGCAACCAGAAGGATCCTGGTCCAAACCTGATCAGAGCGGACCACTCCCCTGCTCAAAACCCTCCCGTGGCACCCACCCTTCTCAGCACACTGGCCCTGCTTGTCCTAGAACATGCCACACTTGCTTCCACCCCAGGGCCTTTGCACTTGCTGTCCATCCTTCCTCGTTTCCTTGTTTGGGCATTTCATCTGGTCTCTGCTCAAATGTCACCTCCTTGGAGAAGCCTTTCCTGACTGCTTCATTTTGGCACCAGGGACTGGTTTCTTGGAAGACAATTTTTCCACAGGGTGGGGTGGGGAGGGGAGGGGAATGCACATGCGCAGTTCACAATAGGGTTGCATTCTATGACAGTCTAATGCCACCACTGATCTGACAGGAGGCAGAGCTCCGGCAGGCATGTGAGCGATGGGGACTGGCTGTGAATACAGAGGAAGCTTTGCTCGCTCGCCTGCCGCTCTCTTCCTGCTGTGCAGCCCCCTTCCAAACAGGCCATGGACGGGTACCAGTCTGTGGCCCTGGGACTGGGAACCCCTGCCTAGATCATCCATTTCCTGGTCACTGTGAGCTGCCTGGCCATTTCTCTGCTAGTCTTTTCTCACGTTTGTCATTTGCATCTTGTGTTTTAGTTGATTCTCTTTGTATTTTACATCCCCCAACTGACTGCAGCCTAAGAACCTTGAGTATCTGGAATGTGTCAGTTTAACTTACTGTCTGTCATACACTCAGTTGCTGTAGACAGAGCCTATCTCATAAGCAGATGTTAGATGAAGGAATGACTAAATTGGGGGGCCCAGTGCAAGACCAGAACCATATCCTCCACTTCCCAACTGAAGCGCTCCTTGATTCCTAGCTCGAAGATATGCACCAACATGCGCTGGTCAGCAGCAAAGAGTGATTCCTCATTCAGGGATCGTCTATGGCTCAGGAGAGTTGAAACCAAGGGTTCTTATGACTGATCAAACTTAACTTGGAAGTCTAGCTCTAGAAATCCTCTCTCTCTCTCTCTCTCTCTGGGTGTGTGTGTGTGTGTGTGAGAGACCTAGCCCCTCCCTGGGATAATCACCAGCAACCCCCAAGGCAGCAGAAGACAGGAGCCCAGACCTGACCTGACTAATGGTCACACGGTCAGGACCTCTGGCAGGCTAACGATAACATCTTGACCTAAGTTGTTTCAGCTCCTGAGACCTAAGGTGGAAAGACCCCCTGGCTACTTCCCCATGCAACCAGACAGGGACACCAGAACAGATCTCAGAGCTGCCCTCAAGACCCAAAGCAATGGTTTATTGCCCTTACCTCACCTCGGACCAATAAGCTCCCAGCACGACC